>JBBPRQ010000225.1:0-46031 GCA_038093095.1 Boletus insuetus
CATTCAGCATAATTTTCTTGTACATGGTGGATGTCAAGAAGAGCAGAGTTGAGTGTGAGGACTTTGTATTGGCAGAGGCAAGTCAGAATGCTTTTGGAAAGTAATGGGTGCAAGCCACAAGGAGATAGTCAGGTTAGTTCTTGCTGCTTTTGATGATATCAATCAATGATTTACTTCTGACTTATACAGATGTTTGACCCTACTCACCAAATTCTTCTCCAATTCTTCTACTTCTTGCTTCCATGGATTAGCCAACACTATATGCAATTCTCTTTAGCCCAGTTGCACCTCAGCCTCGCCACAGAAACAGATGTGCAAGGGAGTGCATGGAATTTAAGTGGTCATTATTCAATTGAAAGGTTGAACGAAGCTGCAATTATTGGACCAATGAGACTGTACATCCCTCGTCAGATTGATACACCTTTGGGCTCATTAGGTAAACGACCTTTGAATACTATAATAACAAAAGGCAGGATGCACACTCGTGTGCTATGTCTCAGACGATGGAGGAAACCACTGCTCGAGCTTCCGTATCATATCCTCAACCTTTTTCATATAAATTTCGACATTCCGTGCCATCTCCGATGGTTCATATAGCTGCGGAAACGTCGCGTAGAAGTCGTTCTGGAAGCTCGCATCCATGTCTTCTTTAGACAACCTTGCGCGAGCGAATTGAATTCAGGAACGGCTGCTGGACCACGAATCGAGAAACGCACCCCTCGGCTCGACATGTTCCCTCCCGCCTGGTCTCCCAATCCGAGACCAGATTCATCCAATCCTGGCATTCCAATTTCAGTCGCACGAAATACGCCTTCTCTTCCTCGGAAAGATCAACGTGGAAGAGTAGGTCGGAAGGCATGTCGGCGCCATCGAATGACCCCGGGAAGAAATCGTGAAGTCTTTTCGCTAAGAGACACGATTCAGGTGCCGTCCACAAGTAATGTATGTACTATAGTACCAAGTCACAACGTCCGTTCCGTCAGTAATGCATGTGTAGATATACTGGGATGGCTCACGAGATGAATGAGGCACCGAACCAACACGATGTACTCCCTCCGTTGTGCGTCTTTTTTGTCCAAGAAACGACGCATGGCACGTACTTCGTTCGCCGCGAGCAATCTGACGTCCTCTGCACGCCCGCAGGTCTTTTCATGTTCGTAATATTGTTGCCATTCGAGCGCTTCGTCGGATTTGAGCACGGCGAATCGGCGGAAGGTCTCGATAACAGTGACCAAGTTGAGCAAGTCGGGGATTTGTCCGATGATAAAGGACGGCGAGAGGATGTTGCGTGCGGCGTAAAAGACGAGCGAAGACGGAACGGGAATGGTGGAAGACGTGTCTG
The DNA here is from genome assembly GCA_038093095.1 of Boletus insuetus. Lineage (NCBI taxonomy): Eukaryota > Fungi > Basidiomycota > Agaricomycetes > Boletales > Boletaceae > Boletus > Boletus insuetus. Next base: position 1,343 of record JBBPRQ010000225.1, read on the forward strand.
AAGAGGTAAGCGCTTCGACGCGATCTAGTGAAAGCAAGATGGTCAATAGCTCAAGTTGGTGGTGCTGGGGGTGGATGGACGGAACTGTAGATCTGTCGGTGCCCTTGGACGTTGTATGGTTCATTGAAGTCGATGGTCGATATCAGTTCCTTGAGTTCGTCCATTCTGGCCGCAACTGAAGAAGTTCAAGTTTTTAAGTGCAATATTTGCCAGCTGGCCAACAACTTGTCAGTTAGTAAGGCTTTTCACCTTGATCCGTCACAGCAAGATTGAAATCAACGTTACAAACTTACAGGACGCGCCAGCAAGTCTACCGCAATTACGCCGAATGTCCACCTCCAATTCACCAGTGGTAGTTCAAGTTGCACGCGTTATTAGTTAATGGATGGACTGGTACGCACCAGCTGAGCTGTGACGTACTCACGCTGTTCGACAACGTGCCAAACGACGAAGCTGATTTTTACGACCTTGAAGCTTGGGCCACGGTTCATACAAAACTTCGAGTTATCCAATCACAGTACTGTACAACCATTCGCCTTCGACCTCCGCCAGCCTCTTTCCGTCGGCTGAGAACCTGAACACTCCATCATCCAGGACCATCCATTAAATTACCAAGGTAGGGTCGCCAAATAACAATCCACGCGTAGTTAAGCCTTTTGGTGAAATACGTTGATCCTGTGGCCTCGAAGAGTCAACACAGACATAATTATATATAAAGCATGTGTCTGTAGAATTTAATATACAGATACTGGGGACTCGTGGGTGCGTGATGTAGAGTCTGCACTCAACAATTGACATGCACCAACTTGAACACGGTGATCGAGGGATCACAGTTTTACTGGAGTACATTACTGGACCCCCGAATTGGGATGGCAGGCGGACAGGAGCTTGGGCGCACGATGTTAACTTGACGTGAGACATTGGGATGAACATCGACATGAAGAGTGGAAAGAGATGTTAGCCCAAGAGTATCAGTGATGCTGGGAGCATGGTCAGCTTCCAGGAGTTTGCATCGCCCTTCCTCACTTGATACCTGAGAAAACCCTAAGTCAGAACTAGAGTTCGCCACATTTCTCCACACACTCAAACATACAATGACTTGAGCTCTTAAAATCTTGATGGACCGGCAACCAAAGCCGATTGCTATCGAGGTTCCTCTGAAAAGCTCGGCGTAGTCTTGACGGAGTGTGGTAGCACTGTATGCGCGAGCTCGTAAACTAGTTGTATAATGTTTCAACCTTTTGTTAGGTGTCAGAGAGTCAGCAAATGATAATCAGCAAGACTGAAATCTCACTCGACAAGACGACGCTCAATTTTGTGAACAAAGTCGGTTTCCGTAAGGAGGCCTTCCTCCAGAGCATCATGAAAAATCTTTTCCGTCTCATCGAGGAGGTTCTCCAAGACTTTGATCTTGTGGCTGGGAAGATGAGATCGACAAACCGCGAGGAACAAGGCAAGCAACGAGAAACCACCAGCGATGAACCCGAAGATATTCGAACCGAATGACACGGTGCTGTGACCCATGGGGTTTTGGCTGGTAAAGGCTTCAAACAGCTAATTGTGGTGAATAAAAGCGCGCGTTCTGTGGGCAGGAGCTGGGAAGCTGACAGCGAGTCAATGCTTTGCGAAAACGGGATTGGGTCAAGTCACTGCGCCCCATCGCCTGGAAAGAACGTGTTTATAGGTCCTGTTTGCATGAACACGTTTTTGCCTTGCGGGATGTCGCGGTGCGTTGCTGTGAACCTGCATGAAGTTCGGGATCAATGGACACACAACTGACAAAGGTGGCTGTGTACGCTGATTGGTGTAACCACAACATCGCTCAACTCCTCAGTGAACCTTACCCTTGCATTCATGACAGATCATAGTTACAAACCAGAGATATTGGATGAAGGCGAGATTCTCTGGAGAGACCGGTACCATTTCTTCAAATCTAGAGGTTATATCCTCCGTCCGCGCTATCATCCCAACTGGAAACCGTCATGGAGGGCTGACACGAACCCAATCGTAATCCTCTATGAGGATTGCATACGTCAGACTGTCAGTTCACCGGAGGATATCTTGTTACTCCCTACTGACATGTGGGACAGAAAGGAACTCTTCTCGATGCCACGATCGAGGCAAACGGCAAAGACGTGTTCATCAAAAGAATTGATTTGACCACCCATCCAAACGAAGTCGAGATTACACTACGCTTAGGATTACCGGTCGACCAGGAAGATGAAAGGAATCACTGCGTACCCGTCCTGGACATTTTCAAAGATGAAGATGCTATGTACCAGTATATTGTCATGCCTGTTCTTCGCCCCTTTGATGAACCTGAATTTACTTGGGGTGCGGAAATCATCGATTTCGTGAACCAGACGCTCGAGGTTGTTCAATTTACATACGAATCGTATCCTTCTCATCATCATAGACAGGGTCTCATATATTTACACGATCAACACATAGCGCATCGGTACGTGAAGTTACTTTTAGCGGAGCATTTCTAAAAGGAACCCCAGAGACTGCGCTGCTCAAAATATTCTCATGGATGGTTCAAAAATCTATAAAGATGGTTGGCATCCAATGGCTCCACATAGAACCCGCGATGGTCGATGGCCTCTTTCCACTCGAATCGCTAACAGAACTCACGTCAATGTCAAATACTATTTTATCGACTTCGGCTTATCAACGCAGTTTAATCCCAGCCAACGCAACCGGAGCGTCACTGGAACGCTTGGCAGAATACAAGCACCAGAACAAAAGATGGATAAGCCCTATGACCCGTTCAAGCTGGATATATTTTGCCTTGGACACGTGTTCAAGACTGAGATACTCGATGTATGTTGTCCATGCTTTCCGCTTGGCTCTTCGTTTCTACTCTTCTGTATTTGTAGAAATTTGTCGGGTTAGTGCCGCTGGAAGAGCTGGTCCAGCAAATGACACGAACACGTCCAGAAGATCGCACGGACGCACCTCAAGCGCTCGAGGTCTGGGAACAGCTACGCGCATCGATGCCTCGTGGGAGACTCCGGCCTACGATTCCCGTCGATGAAGAGGGATCCATCGAACGTATCGTAAACAATGCGTTGATCATGGTCGAGAAGGTTCGGGAATCCGTGGGGCTATAAATTGTCAAGGTTCTCTGCTCGTATGCTTAGGTTCCACAAACCAACACTTTTCGTGGCAGCAATAGACTTCTATGTATGTACATCATCCTACAATAACTGTCCGTACGTTTTACAGGTGCATCGGATTTTCACTGATTAGCATTGTTAGTATGTGCCGCGAACAATCTCTTCCGAGTGCTAACTATGAACATCGTATCTGACTGGTTCCATCTCGTTACGTCCAGCTCGCTTCCTCGCTTCCTCTTCGCTCTACTCGTTTTCGTTATGACCGTCTTCTTTAACCACTCCGCATCTGGATGGACCGATTTCAAGCGACATAGAATGCAAGCCATTCTCAGGATTATCGGGGTTACCAACATCTATAGCTCATCTTAATGCATTGTACCCGGGCTCGGTCAATTGTCGGGGTGCGCTTGTATGCTGAAGGGCTGACGTTTCACTCTCACTTCGAGTTCAACACTTACAAGTGAAGCTCAGGAGTTTTAATACCCGTGCAGGAAGTCACTCGTTTCTGGCGTTCATGGGCATGTACTGTAATGGAGTGTTCGAGTCTCCTACCGACGGGGCTGGTTCAAGAAGCTAGTGTAGGTCAAAGATGAACCGTATACTGTATAGGCTTGGTGTGAACCGAACTCCAACGCCGATAGGTGGTAGTATGGAAGTTGGTTTCGACTTCACCGTGACTGGCTAATCTCGTCTTGAACCAAAGTGTCCATCAAACAGGATAATCCGATGGAAGATGGAACTCGATCATGGTGACGGGGAGACGCGAAACGATCGAGCATTTCCATGGCTAATTCATGAGTTACCCTCATAAGGAGCGAGCCCAGGTGCACGTGAGGTAAATCCGGTTTTCACATACATATGCGTCTTTGCTTACTCCAGACACATCCATCGGAGCGCCGCAATTCCAGGACAATACCTACGCCTACACAACGAGCTCCCAGAACCTGGAGTTTTAAACGCCGTTGGGATGTTTCCGCCTGTTGGTGCCGGAAACGAAACGCTAGGATCCATTCCGTTGGCGTTGGCGTTGGCGTCGGCAACTCCAACCGATGGTAGCATCATACCATGTCACGTTTTGATGAATACCCACCACGACAGAAGCTCGTGACCCAACCCCAACTTGAACTCACGATCGACGCCTTACAAGCGAGCAGCAAGGCGCGATAGAAAAGAGCTTCTAGTTGCTTAGTCCTTGGGGGTCAGGATGGTGGATGGCTTCGCAGATGCCCCTAACCACTTACTGTCCTCGGAGTATTGGCATAATGGGTCTAGTTACCCATTCGATGTCTTTACGCCTGCCTCGGGTCCTTCCGTCGGCTGCACATCTCATTCAACAAGGATCTTTTCTCAAGGGCCGTTCCATCGGCTTGTTCGGTCCTTTTTTAGATCAATGCCTACGGTGGATGCCATCGGCGTTGGCGTTGGCGTTGGAGAGGCCGATGGAAGCGAGCACGATCGCCATTGGGTTCTACTACGGCAACTGATACCGTGAAAAACTAAACATTTACAGCTACCAGGCTGTCGTTACCATCTCCGAGTTGCGTGTACACGTACGTCCCACCCACTTACTTCTCGGAACACGTCAGGGAATTCGACAAGGAAGTCGATGATGGAGCTGCAGTGCTGGCATCAACTTGGCCGTGATACCCGCACTTGCCAATCGATTGCTGAGCGCTGGTTATCGATCATTGATCATCTTTGCAATTCATGCTCGGCGTGAGTCTGAATCTGTTTTTGGTGCCCCCGTAACGTGCTAAGCTCTCCGCTCCGTACATCGAGGATGATCATCAGATGAGTGTTGGTGCGTGATATCTTGCATGTGTCGGAGAATTATTGTAGCTATCTAATCTGATGGCAGACATCCGTTGCTATTCTTGGGAGAGCTATTCGTGGGCCATCCTTCGAAACCGTATACGCGGTGCCGACGGGGCGTGTGGTCCTCCGAAGGGAAGTACTCCATGGTTCTGACAGAAAACGCGGCACGTTCCCCCTTGAAGTTGGGTTGCAGTGCGTTGTGTGCATGATACCAAAACGCTACCGCAGTCCCATGCACAAACGAGAGCACCATCTAATTAGTCCAAGGTAGTCTGTGCGCAAACGACCTGCGCGATGCATAAATGTACAAGTTGAACAACCACGTCCCCAGAAACGATCACATGAGACTCATCTCCACCGCCAAATTCGCACACATCAACACCACGTACGCCAAGACCAAAAACATCCCCCACCGTCTCGACAGCACGTAGCCCTGAATGGGCACCACGACCAGCGTCGTCACCAACAACATCAATAGCCCGACCGTACTCGTGATCAGCGTAGGCGTAAAGTGGAGGTCGTAGGGCTTTCCACCGGATTCGTTGATGACGTAGGTGCCAGAGATGCCAATTCCAAGGAGAATGTTGAGCATCGGTCCGCCAAAACAGGCGGAGAAGCCCATCATGGGGGCAAAGACCTGTGAGTGCAGTGAGCAAGGATGTTGGGCGTGTATGAGTGAGACGTACAGCGACGCTCGTGTTGGCGACGAGATCGGCGAGCGAATTACCGACGGCGAAGATCGTGAGACCAATAATAGCATCCGAAAGTCCAAAGATGAACCCAAATGTCTGGAAAATGAGAGGCGTAAGTCCGTGCTCGATACAGAGGGGGAATTAGGTTCAGTTACCTGGAGGACGTTCACGACTTCGTCGGCAATCGCCATGATCCACACGACTGCGACGAAGAATCCCATGGAACATCTCGCCATCTGAGCAGCAGGATGGGAGCTCACGTTAGAAAACGCGAGCACGAGCAATGCGAGAACAAATCCCCCGAGGCCTGTCCCAGCTAACACCCACTTTATGTGACTGCTCCGATCTTGCGCAAGTCAGAAACACGCGATCGTCACAACATAAAAATTACGCACTGAACAATATGGCGACACAAAACAGGGGTCCAAGGATACATTGGACGGCAGTCAACCACTTGTTGAACCCTACCTCGTGAAACTCTTCTTGAACTTCATGTTCGGCAATTAGTGCCCTCTCCACTCCTTCCTCTTCGAATTCGGGTAAACGCGTCCCCTGGTCTATCTTTTCCTCCTGCAAACTGTTGTTACCATAGGGAGTTATGACGACAGGTAATGTGATCGTCAGCGCCATAACGGCCGGAGCAGCGAGGAGCGAGACGATCTTCCCTGTCAGTGTCTTTGACGTAAAGTTATGGAGGGACGGAAACAAGATATGCCACGTCCGCGCGAGAACGTGGCATAAACCCTGAGGCCGTGTTATTGGCGGGATCTGTTCCTCGACGTCGATCGTTGATGACCCCACAGTGGGAGAGGCTGGTGTGTGTGAGATCGAGGGTATCGTAGGGATAGAGCGCGGTGTACGTGCACCTTGCTCCTCATGGATATCCAGCAGTTCTTCTCGCTCGTGGTCCGGCTCCCCAGGTATGGAGGTGCGGAGGAGCTTTGGGGAGCGGTCGTTCAGGGGAACACCGAGTGCCCCGTCCCATTCCTCTGACTCAAGCGGGCGCCGCGGAGAAGTGGAAGTGGAGCGACTCCGACGACGGGGAGCGTGGTAGTGACCACCCGCGTAAGGTGTCTTTGGGGAGTCAAACATGCTGAGGGATGAACTAACAGCCTGAGTTTGGAGGGAAGCGACGACCTGTCGAAATTCTATGGCGCCAACGAGGGAGAAAGAGGGCATTTGGGTTAGGTGAGAAGGAGAGCTGATTGGGGAGGGTGTGCGAGAATGAGATGCTGGTGGAAGGTGTGTTTGTACGCGTATTGGGTGAAAAGGAGGCACTGTCAAACTGTCTGAAGGTAATGCAGTGGGAGAATCTTGAGCTTGAGAGAAGGAAACATGAGCATGACGATGCTTTCGGCTTGAAAGGTAGGTATTACCATCAGAGTAGGGTTGCAGTTGGCCTTCATCCGTGTACTCTGCGCGTATGACTGCTTCGATGCGGCGCATTTTCTCTCTGCGACTTGCCCACCAACCGCCGACGATGACGGTGAAAACATAGCAGACGTACCATAAGATGAGCAGTATTGAGTCTAGAGTAGTCATGACTCCATCCTGCAGAATAAAAAGCAAGATACATATCGCGACGGTGAAGAAACCGACATCACGGAGGAAGGGGATACGATCGACTTTGAATGGGCGAATGATGCACATGGATCCTGCAACGCAAGAGACGATGAAGGTTGCTGACCCGAGTAGCTCCCCAATTGCCAAAGCGCCCGAGTCTGCGCGCATGGCAGAAAAGGTAGCAAAGACATCTGGACTGGCGTTTCCAAAGGCAAGGAGCGTGACACCTGCGGTGTCTTCGTTCAACCCGAGAAACTGGGAAATTGCAGCGAGATTTGGGGTAAAGAAGTCTGCGGCGGATATGCCGAGAGTGGAGAAGAGGAATACGAGCCAGAGGAGGAGTGCCGTGAACATTAAAGGTCGACCGGAGGAGGGGTCAGCGCAATAATATAGCTGTAGATATGGTATGGAGAGGATTGTGTCTGATGTTGGACATATATCTTGGACATGGGCACATTGGTCCGAAGCAAGTTCAAAATCGAGTGGCCGACACTGGAGCAAGACGTGAGCAAGGCTTGGTGTGACGACGAGCTGAACACGTACCTCTGCTGCGGATCGTAGCGAGAGAGCAGATGATATTTGATAGTTTTGTGACCTGCTCTGTGCCCATAGAATGCAGTTGGCGACGACGCCGGCGATGAGGATGACTCTGGCGGTGCTCGACATGGCGGAGAGCCGCACGCGGTCTGCCTTTCGGACGAGTCGGGCGCATATCAAGTCCTCGACTTTGTGATTACGTCATCAATTTCATCCTCTTTCCGACATGCTGAAACAGCGTGAGCTTGGAGCGAGCCGTGGGCGTCGTGTGGCGTCGCATTTTGCACCTACACCGTCCGTGAGGGCTACACAGGGTCTTGTTCGTGGTGGAAACACGACGAACACACGCCGACGAAATAAACCTCCGTTTTGGCAATGGCATCATTCTACTGGTCAAACATCGCTGTGTCGGGTTTGATGAGGTTCATGGTGTAGTTCGTAGAGGTGCGCTTGACATGCCAATCTAACAAAGCACAGGGTGGTACGGGACGACCCGCTCGAAAGCTTCCCCCACCCCAGGAGGATGCCTAGCAGCCGCATACAACCTCATCATGGAAGGCATCGAGCCCTTGTCATCTGCGACGGTGATGGCCCTCTCACTTCCGCGCCGAATGATTATCACTCATGCACAGGGGAATTCACAGCTCGCTAAACATGGTCACATTCTCATCGCTCGTCTCGATAATGACATAAGTTTGACCGATCTCACCATCGGCGTGCCAACAACGTTGCACAGGATCTGTGCAGCGCTCGATAACGGCCGCGTCCTCGCACTCAAGAGCCTTTGTGCTTGAGGTCACGGGCAAGCACCGTGGCTGGTTGGCCGCTGGCGTCAGGTAGGCGCCTCCAGGTCACGTCTATGGTCACCACATTAATTGTGCGTTGATAGCAGTGGAGCGGACTTCACTTCCATCCCTGAACGCCGACCCGTGGACAACCCGTGCGAGACTACCAAACGCGTAGGTCGCTTGTCCACCTTCCTCGTACGCTAATCCCATTTCCAGCACCGTCAAATCGGAAAGCGTTAAACGATTGTCATCGTCGCCGAAGGTGCTCACGACACCATGTCCAATCCGTGCAGATTACGTCAGACGTTCTGTGCATGTCACACGCTTGGACACACGCACTGTGGAGGCAACCTTCCTTGTGTACTTGTCCATACGTTGATGATACAACGTGTTAATAACAGCGCAATACTGTCACGGTTCAAACACGTTTGCTTGAGCCTACGCTGCAGAGCGTCTTGACTATCGATGCCTAAGTTACTCCCGACATCCCTTCGTATATGATCGGAGTACGTGAAACGAGATCACCTCTCACGGACGCTGTCGCAATGGCACGATTTCATGTACAACTCGGCGTATATGTGCTCAATATTTGCTTTCACGTAGACCAAGGCAGTCGCAGACGCGATCGCAGCCAATGATTCCAAAGCAATGTCCTTGCGCGACCCCGAAGTTCAGCCATGGATCGTTCACAAATCCACCCATCCGACCGTCTTTGCAGCGAATGTGAGTTGCCATCATGTAGTAAGCGCTCTCACTCATGTTTGCGCGATGATAGCTACCCGATTCTGGTCCCATTGGAGCGTCCGTGCGCCTGTTGGAGGGATGTCCACTGAATACACCGTCCAAGTAGGTTTCGGCTGGACGAACGGTGTCCTGCTGTCTGTTACGGCCAACTACGGTCAATTACTTGTCCCTCAGTGTGCCCTGCTCGTTGCTGCTGTGAGTAGCTCGAGCGGTGCTGCAGGATTGAGGCTATCGTTACCCTCCGTGGGAGTCATGGCCATCACCCGCGTTTGTATCCCTCGTCGGGTTGTTCTTATGAGAAAAAAGTGTAATAGGTGATCTCCGTCGCGACAACCATAGCGTTGACCTGAACTGAAGCGGGTTCCCTCAGGCAACGCAGTCGGCATTTCCCGGCTAGTTATATGGGCGCTGTGAAGACCCCTATTAAATTAGTTTGGAAACGCATTGGCGCGGACATTGTCTTTGACATGGAGTCGCAACGCATCCTGCCGCCAGAGGTCATTTCTCACATTCTTTCTTTCCTGAGTCCTCAAGGAGTGGTCCGGCTGCGAGTGGTATGCATGATTTCTTTTCTCGGTTCTGTTCCAAGTTTGATCACGCGTGCTGTTTCTGGACAGGTTTCCAAGCAGTTCCGTGATATATCTTACGACCGTGCAATTTGGACGACGTTATATAGGAATGCACCCTTGCCTCGTCCTCCTGGCCCATTCCCTTCCCAAACGGGCCAGTTTCTCGAGCGCACTCTCGTCCAGTCCGAACGGCTAGCTCATTCGTGGACAACTCAGCCTATGGAAGAGATCTCGAGCGTAGGGATCCCAACTCACGTAGCATTGGATTTCTATGCCATTGTGTACGGAAGGTGGCTCATTGGCTGCGAGAGATACCCCAAAGTGACGATCGTGGCGTACGACCTTGAAGCAGGGTCACACCCTTACCAGGACTTGTGGAAGCATTATATGTACTATTCATGTGATGCATGCCCCGTGGTTTCCAGCAATGGGCCACTTGTTCATGTTCTGTTCACTGCAAACTTTTCCTCATGGTCCGCATTGTCGTTCCCTCTTGGTGTCCATTTCATAATAATATTTTTCTCTCCTAGGAAGCTTCTGGAGTTCTGTGTGAATGGTAATTCTCTCCATCACACCTTTACCCTGGACATTCCTTCAACGCAACTGGAACTCGAAGCTCATGTGATGTCATTCACCATTTTCATACATAAAGTCTTTCAGTTCCCACGAAAATTTGATCTTCAACGTGGAAACACGATCATTCTATAAATTTCCTCCATTCGCATCGGAACAGGTGGGTCATGAACCATATCAGCTACTACGGATGCCGCTCATCATTAGCTAGACAAATATCGATCAACCGTCGTCTTATGTCGTGTTAACAAACACACACGTTATCTCCTTCCCCCACACTCGTACGGGCTTTGACAGAGCCTCGTCCACCCTGGTGCGAGCGTTCACAGCTCCTGCTGATCCACAACTTCACAATGGCACTGGTATTCTCCGTCTCTCCCATGAAGGAGTCATACCAAATTGTAATGTTTACAACAATGCCGATCTAATCCGAAATTCCATCGTGGATGCCGAGTCGGGCACGACAAATATTCGGCTTTTGCATCGAACTTTCAATGGTAAAGCAGGGCAGAATCTCCACATGTCTTGCATCGACCTCATGCTGCCCAAACACTCATCTACCGACATCATTCTACCAATGACTATCGACCTGCACGACATCACTGATATCCATGTTCCACGTGGCTCCAACCTCGTTGGCAGCCATGAGTACGGCATCGACTTTTCAGACGATGGGCACGTCAGAGGTTTCTACCACTTTTTCACGCCACGCCATTCCATGCGATTCACAATCGATGCCAGTAGAGATAGGTGTGTGGCAGATATCGGGCCAGTTCTGACTCCTCGGTGGCAGCAAGTTAGTGATCTATCATACGCCAAGAGAATCTTGTTCGATGGTGTGAGAGGCAGAGTATGTTATGACAGAAGGCATATTCGAGGTGCGAAACTTACTAATACTAATGAGGCTGTTCTGGTCGTAAACATCAAGTAGCTCGAAACCTTTGCTGTGGGTTCACTGTATAAGAAGTACACAGGCTATACTGGAAAATCGTTTGCATGGTTGTACGGTAGTGATCGGATGTACAGTTTTGCATAAAGGGCGGTCGCAGTTCCTCTATTTGCAACACATCTTTTTATTGCAAGGACCTCCTGTACACACCTTGCATGACATTCACGTCCCCCATTGCAATACTAGAAGGGAGGTGTTGGTGGCGGACGTTGGGTTCCTGCCTCACCTCAAGTGGGCATGGTACCAAATTTGATCAACCACGACTAGGCCATCAGAGATCGAGGGCCGAACCGCTCGCTGCTTATTGAATGCACGTCGTACGTGACACGTTTGATGCCACCATCCGCTTGTCCATAGATGCACGCGCCTAAAGCTTCCGACCGGTGGTCGACAATGCCCTTCACTTTCGACTTCTGCCGACGTTCACCAGATAGTTCCCCACCCAGATCAGACTTGCCATGAAATACCTAACAATCGAGTCGGGTTCAGATACTCCTCGATGAACTGGTAGCACGCGTGCATACCCTGTAGGTGAGACCGCCCTGTGCTGGGACCACTGTTGACCACGCAACGGGTACACACATTCCATCCATCTCATCTGTTGGGAAGGATGTCCCACCCATATGCGGGATCGTTATTTGGATTATGAGTATTGGGTCCGACACACACCACTTTCCAGGGAAGATCTTTGGGATCGTCTCGCAAGCTCTCTCGCAGCCTCCCAAGCCCTTGAGGGGTGACGTGGTGACCGAGTCGACATTTACTTGGAATGTAAAAATATCCCCCTCGACCACGAGGGCGCGTTTGGATACCAGGGAAACCTTTTGGAGCAACCCCATAATATGGTGGTGCCCAAGACCTGAGTGCCTCCCGGGTAGTGACGAGACGGTCGTTCCTTGTAACAAGGTGACACTATCCGACTCACAACAATGTGCAACCCATTGGCACTGCATTTCCCTTACTGAAGAAAAGAAGCTGTGAAACCATGATTTGTAGATAAATCCAACAGCCACAGAACTCTCTTCCTGGAGATGGAGATATCTGTAGAATGCCTCTTTAACGTGCTGTGATTGCCCCTAAAGAGCCTCCGCTAGAAAGCGGCGGAGTGTTGGTGTCAGCACATAAATACGGAAAGCGAGCAAGACCTCCACGGTCGAGGGACATAGAATGTGGATGGTAGGTCTTCAGGGTAGTTGCGCCATGCTAGCTTGGATATGATGGAGTCGCATTTCTGGACAGCGTCGATGGCAGCTCTACGGAAATGCTTTTCGATGTGATGTTCTTCTTGATGAATGCGCCACAGCAAAGTCCAAGGAACCGCCTCATGTCTTTGCAAGAGTGGTCATGCGCTTGGCGTCCATTCTCAATAGGTTGCTAGTCATCTCGCAGGATGGGCTATGGTGGAAGGTATATAATCACTCACGCTAGGTCTGCAACTTCTTGCTCGGACCAAATATCCATCACGTAGCATGAAGCGCCAACATCCCCGCTCCATTTCCAACGCGTGACGTCCGGCGGGGTGGTCTAGATGGTTCGGATATCAGTCGAGAAACGATAAAAGACATTACTGGTCTCCGAACTTGGTCATTGGAGTCCGAGAGAACCCACAGGGGACCACATTTGTACAGCTGTGCCGCGTCATGGAGAAAGTGTAAAATGGCGCGATCTGTAAAGAGCGCATAGAATCCATTTCCAACAACAATTGTACGTTCGTGCTGGCCGAGAAGATTGATGAGCAAGTAGAATTTCAAAGCTGGTGTACATCGAAAGCCGTCCAAAGACTTACCAATACCGGGCTGTCCCGTGATGACAAGTTCCTCGATGGCATTTGCTTGTCAAGGCCGATCCGCCCAGGCATCGAGATAGTCTCAGGACAGCTCCTGACTGAGTTGATCAAGACTTGAAAGGTTAATATTTAATCTCCTACAGCGGAGTCTGAAATCCACTCACAGGCGGACACAATGCAACACAAGGCGCGAGACGAGTACGAGACGCATGATACTTTCCGGCGTCGACGCCGTCGACGCCCTGCTTGAATCTACCTCTCTTGTATGTTGTCAGAGACGTTGAGGTCGCGCTTTTTCATATTTGACGCGGTTTCGGAGTTTCAAAAGTGTGGCTGTTGAATTTCCCATGAGATGGACGCGTTTTGAACGAGTTGCACGTTCGCATCATGCCACCACAAAGACCCGAGCTCCCCGTAAAATACCATAATCCAAATCTCAAGTCTCGTACGTGTAATTTTTGCCTTGTTCTCCTTCCATACTCACTCCCACTCAACAGTCGACCTCTCCAAATGGCCCCCTGTGAAGTATCAGTCTCTCGATCGCGATGGCCATGAAGTCCTCGTATGTTCTTGCTTCGTATTTCTTCTTGTTTAACCCCTGACGTCACTCCAGGTCGGTCGTCTCAAAATCCCAACCGTACGTCCCGTGTCTCGTTCCCTTGATCACCCATCCTAACCCTCCTTTCAGCCCTCGGGCCATGCCTTTATCCTTCGCCGCTATGACACTGGCGCCATCAGCCTCACCACCATGTTCCGCGCGGCCTTCCCTGACGCCAGCGAACTCGACGAACGCAAAGAAACCCATTGGGCCAAAGAAGCCTTTGACCTCTCGGGCAACAACGGTTCTACTCGCGACCCCAACACCGTTCGTCTCGCCGGCACTTGGATCAGTCCCTCCCTCGCTCTCCTCCCTCAGTTTGCAGATGCCTACCGTTTGCATGACGTGATTCACCTTATCGCCAAGGCTACCCCCGATCCGAAAGCAACATATCGTCGCTCAAACACCAAGGGGACTCCCAAGGCAGTTCCGCCGTCATCACCCGTCGCGAGTCCTGCAAAGACATTACTGACACCTGCACCTTCAATGTCGATGTCGATGCCGACACCAAAGCGTCGGAAGGAATCTTCACCAGCACCTGCGCCCGCTCCGGCACAGTCCCCCGCACAACAGTCGAGTAGTAATTTGCCACCTCCCCGCCGGTCTGCTCGGACAAGAAGTCCTGCACCTCCTTCGGCACCCGTTGCCGTCAAATCGCCGAAACCAGTGCGAATTGCCCGCGCTGCTCGTGTGACGGAGGTAATGACACCTGCGGGTTCCGATGAGACGGTCGTCGAGGAGGAGGCAGAGACGATTGAGCTCGCAAAGCCGAGCATGACCCAAGACATTGCCGAACAAAAGGAGTTGATTGAACGCTTGAAAGCCGAACGTGATCTTCTAAAGATGCGGACAGCCGGTCCTGTGCCTGACACGGGTCCTGTGGCGGCACCGTTGAAAAGAGAAAGAGATGATGAGGAAAAGAAGGAAGAGTTGCAATTCAACTTCAAAGAGCCCGAGACGGAGGAACGGCGGATTGTTACGAACAAGCGTGTATCACGGTTCGAACTAGAACCGAGAAACAAGTCGTTTGCATGGGGTATTGCGGCGTTCGCGATTGGAATGAGTGCTGTGTGCGTATGTTTTTGCATGTTACGAATTACCTTGATTGACGTTGTCCTTTGTGCAGATCATTCCTACCGAATTTGTTTTGAGAAGGATACATAGCTGTTCGTCTGTCTGTTGGTCGCTCCCCTGTCTAAATCTTTATGTGGTGCACTATAGGGTATATTGAACGCCATAGTTGTATATCGCTTTTCTTATCTGCCCAAAAGCGACACCCCGCGTTCCTATCGTCCTGTTTTCTCCCTTCCCGTTGGTTGCGTCCAACCGGTTCTACCTAGTTTGATATGTCTTCCGACAGGAACATGCCTTCTGTTAAGGATGATAGCTTTTCCATTCCTTTTCCCCCCTTAATACACGTTTTTTTTGTATGTTGCAATGAAGTAACCAGATGAACTCTCTGTAACGCGTACTTGATGGATTTCTCTTTCCATCATCAAGAACGTACAGTAACTAAGGCCGACAAACAAGCATGCCCTCTTCGTACAACCCCGCGATGTATATCGCCCCCGTCTTGGCATCCCTCAATGTCGTCGATGACGACCCAAACACGGAGCCATCGCTCTGGAAAAGCGTCTCTACCTCGTGTGTCGCGACAGCAGGAGCGAACCTGGACGCAGACAGCAGCGCACGTTGATCGTACGACCTCCGATTCTGATCAGCGCGTGGGTCCCTGCCAGAGCGCGGCGTAAGCGAGACGGCCCAGCTGGGTGCCGTCGCGCCGGTCTTGTTCGCCGCAACGTGGATGAGGGCGGGAAAGTGGGGATGGCCGGTGACGATGAGCGCACCGTCGTCGTCGTAGACGATATTATCAGGAAAGAAGGGTACAGGGATGGTGTGCAAGAGGGTCAAGGACAGGGTGGAGGCGTCGACGGTGTAGACGTAGACGAGCCCGAGCGAGGTAGAGGCAACAGCCAGCTGGGTGTGTGAAGGCGAGAGCGCGATACCGTTGGCAAATGGGACGCCGAGCGCGGCCAAGGTGTGTGTGAGCACGTCGTCGTCGCCGTCGTCTCTGCTGGGGCTGGACGGGTGGAGGGCAACGTGGGCGACCCAGCCGAGCGGGAGTCCGACGACGGTCTCGACGACTGGGAGGACGTGCCCAATCGGGTTCGGGAGACGGCGAGTCAACAGGTGATCGTTGGTCACGTAAAAGCTCGTCGGGCTCGTCAACGCGATCGCGTTCGGAGACACGAAATAAGGCGAGCGGAGCGTGCGGACGTACCGCGCCTCGGTTGGGCGGGCCGGGTCGAGGACAAACTGCTCCACGGTCGTCTGTGCGCGCGCGTGGTTGACGATGAAGAGGTTGGACGAGGCGCCGTTGTGAGAAGGGAAAATATCCATGCCGAGGGGGTGAAAGTCGTGTTGGGCGGGGTATCCTTGGAGGGTGACGGGGTGGACGGTGTGGGTGCTGGGGACGTAGAGGAAGAGGTGGCCGCGCGGGTTGGGGTCGCGGAGGGGGCCCATGACGGTGTTCCAGGCTTTGCGGTTGGGGTCGCAGCCGAGCAGGACGAGACGGTCGGTGAGCGCCCCGTGGGCGTCGTGGTGATCCCAAAAGGTGATATCCTCGCAAAAGTTGATGTCGTTGGAGGCAGGGTCTCTGATGAGGGAACAATGGGAGGTCCAGTTTCCGCCGACATAGTAGGCGTCAGGAAGATCCGGGGTGGTGAGGATGTGGTGCCAAGCAACGCGACCAGTGCGGTAGACGACGACAGCCTGTTACAGGGTGAGATGGATAAATGTGGGCTTTGGAGATGTTACCAAGAGCGCTGCTAGGCCCGTTGCAGCCTTGAAAAACATTGTGAACAAGGTGGTGAAAAGAAATGAAACAATCACCCTTTGGACATGATCCACCTTAAATGCTGGCAGGTGGATATCGTCACCACGGACGTCACCACCCAGGTTCAACGTTGGCGACGCAAGTACGGACAAGGCGAAGGTACCCGTGTCTGGCGGAAGCAGCAGGGTCGTCACCACAAAAAGAGGGGAACGCTCCACTCCACCTTCGGACCATTCGATTCCGTCGCATTTGCCCACCCCAAATCCGGTCTATGTATTGTTGACGCCCATTATCCCCATTCGATCAAGGACGGCACTTGACGGCACTCCTATGTTTGGGTGGACACGGATGGTCCGGTGATCCACACGTCATAGCCTCCACCGGGTATAAGTTGCGCTTGGACGTGATCTTATTTCTTTCTACTTCCTTGCGCCCGTCCCGTTCTGCGTATCTATAGTCGAGCCAGAAAAGTGGCCATTGAAGTCCTTAGGTGGGTATTGTCCCCGTATGTTGGAGCGAAGGTGACACTTATCATCGGGACAGCGACGATGTGCAACCTTGTCGTCCCCATTCGCACCTGTTCAAAATGCAGCAGGCAAGAACCGCTCTTCCACGATACATCTCTCCGCGACAACGAGAAAGCGAGATCGGACGAGGTCAGTTCCATTCCTCATCTTCGCACATGGACAAGGAACGACGACAGTGATACGGCAGTCCCTCGTCTACATGGACACGGCGCAAGATTGCTATTCCCGCTTTTGCGTCTTTAGCAGCGAGCACCCTAAAACATGCAGTTATTGTTGGTTGACGTGCAAACACGGGTATGCATCGCTCTCGCCCCTTCCCCTGCTTCCATTGCGTCGCAATTCCCCCACGCCATAATGCTGATTCGCAATGTGCTGTGCGCGATGTTGACCACGTTCTAGGCACGGCAAAACGAGAAAGATTCACGGTGGATCACCGTCGTACATCTGCCATGGCTGCGCACCGAGAACGAGACGCAGCCCGGCGTGGAAACGACCCCGGCCTGCGCATCCGAATTTTTCCGGCAGAGATGTTGTCAGTGTCGCCACTCGCAACTTTTGGGACATCGCAAGGTTTCTCGCACGTTGACCTTTTCCCTCCTTTCCTACGATGACGACGTTGTCCATGATCGCATGAAGTCTGCTAAAAATCTCAACCATTTCGAATGTGTATAAATCCACACAAACCTGTTGCTGTATTCGTATTTCCTTAGTTATACCGTTTTACGCCGATGATATGTTCCGTTTTATAATTTTCGTCGTCATGTACAAGTACATATAACCCAACTGTATACAACTCTTTTCAACGTCCTCTACTTCTACCGACCCGATGACCCGATGGAGGTGAAACACTCGGAATCTGTCTTGATCGTTTTCAGGTACCATCCGAGGATCAAGATCTGGCTATCGGTGCCTGCTTTGCGTAGCCTTGGACAGGGCGTCCTAGAAAGCTCATCCGACGGGGTACCGCACCTCCCAGTGGAATGGAACCAATTTCAAGTTGAATCAAGCATACTTACACTCCGATGTAGTGATCAGTGAGTTCCGCGTTCGACAGTGTCGTTCAAATTGGAACTAGACGCTGCCTGGGAACACGGACGTTGCGATTTGGTCTGGGAAATGGGGGGGTGAGTGTGTCATGTCATGTTGAGATCTGTCGTCTGCCGAGCCATTGATAGGCCTCAAGCAGGACGGATCCAGAAATCATCGCGTTCTGACGAAAACCCAATCCATTTGCTATACCACTCATATATCCCTTGTCATTCTCCTGGAGCTCTTGCAGCCCAGGCAGCAACGGACTTGCATCCCGCTTGTCCCGAAGTGCGTGGTATTGTGGTTGCCGCCCATGTTTGACACTGTTGTTGGTCGTTTACTGGACGACCCGACGTTTGAGCAGATCGAGAACGCGGGGGCAAGGTGAGGACGTCTAGGGATGGACATACGGTTGCAGGGGGGACAGTCTATGTGAGTGGTGAGATTCCGAGAGTGACGCTGTACGAAGGCGGACTGCTCGGCGGTATGCAGTTCCGAGAAGAAATTGGATGGACATCTGAACAGGTTCGGTTTCGCCTGCTCAGCGTAGGGACACCATCCTTTTTTCTTCTTCTTCTTTTGCACCGGTGCAACGTCCGTCACATTCTGATCAGCAGACCCAGCAGCAGTCGCTTTTACATGGTTATCGGACGTTGCCAAGTCGGCAGTCTCGGAATTGAGTTCGCGGCAGCGCTTCTCGGTGGCGGAGTGACACTCTCGGGATGGCATCAGAGGCGGTGGAGCAGATGTGCTTGAGTCAGTAGCAGATGAGCCTGAGGCAGTAGACGACTCAGCAGCCTGGAAGGTTCCGTGCTGGGAGCTTGCTCGCCCGACGTGATCAGCACCACCATCCTCGGTTTAGACAGAACGGGGCGATACGATTTATGCCTCTCTGAACAAGATCGTGAGGAAATCGGTGGATGCAAAACGCAACAACAATAACAAAAAAGAATACTGACGGGCTCGCAAAACCAGAGATTTAGGGGTGACAGCGGACGCATTGTGCGCTAAATTCTATGTCGTGACAAAAGAAGTGAGATGCGGTCAGGGACTACCGAAAAAGCGATGCGAGGAGAGAAACGCACAGGTTTTGAACATCCCTTGGGCTTCTGTAATTGCCTTGTCCAATCACCCCACCACTGACGATGACTCATTTTCCTTTTGTGACGCGAACGACCTCTCGTGCAGCAGCCACCAATTTCGTTTGGCCGTGAGGGTCGCTCACGCTGAGACTTGTGTGACTCGATTCGGGGTCACTGAGAGCACCCGCGTAGTTGACTTCAAAGACAGCGCCATTCTTGATGGCCGTGCGGACAAGTGTGTGTTTGAGATGAAATGGGAGTCGGTTAGGGTAAGGGGCAATGCACTGATATGAGCTGTCAACAGCGAGGGTAGACTGTGTGTCAAGCATGCTGCGGAAAATGTAGCCGGCGTCGTAGGAGCCAGCGCGACGAGTGTCCCAGTGGAATGGAACCAACTTCTTGTTGGATCAAGCATGGTACACTCTGATGTAATGATCAGTGAGCTCCACGTTCGACGGTGTCGTTCAAATTTCCAGTGGAACTAGACGCTGCCTGGAAGCAATGTTGCGATTTGGTCTGGGAAATGGGGGCGGTCAACTGTCGTCTGCCAAGCCATTATGTAATAGGCCTCAAGCAAGACCGTTATACCCCTTGTATTTAGGGGAATGAGGTGAAGGCTGCATCATGATCATGTCGGGGATGTCATTGTGAAACAGTCAAGTGAGGCGGTGGTCTAGCATGACGTCCCCGAGATCTCTGATCTCTGCACAATACACCAGTAGGTATAAATGCGAACCTCTGTCAGGCTCTGAATTAGCCCCATCCCAAGTTTCTTACCCTTCTCATCATGATCTGGGGCACCCGCCATATCATTTTTATATATAGCTTGCTTGCACTCGCAGCATCCATGCCCCTGCACAAGAGTGAAGTGTACCTCCCAATTATCACTTCACCCTCCCTGGGTTCTACTTGGGTTACAGGAGCGTGCGAAGCAGTCATATGGTGTGTATGCAGTATAAGAAAGTTTCGGCGACTTGCAAATTATATGATACTCTTTCTAGGAATACCGACAATGCCCCTCACGATGTTGACCAGTGTAATCCCAGTCTATATATGGTCGATCAAAATGGTCTACTTGATTATGGTACTAGGTCTCTGACCCAGACCACTTAGCGTCACCACTGAACTTCTAAATTATCTAGTACTAGTGCCTAACGGCTTCAAACTTTCAAAAGGGAAGATCCTGGTCCAAGTCCCTAACCTCTATTCTGGGCAATACCAACTCGAAAGTAAGTTACTCTGCATGAGCAATGCTATCACAACTGACTCATTTGTTCCTCGAAAGTGGATTGTAGCAGGTACTACGTCGTGAGCCAACCCTTCACTCTCTCTCAGGGGGAGGTGCCACCACCACCTACTACCACCTGTGACATTTGACATTTGACTCAATGTGCGATCACGTTACGAGACTCAAGCTGCGTCTCAGTCATGTCTAACACATGGATTTCGATTTTCAACGTTTGGGAGCTTAATCAATGGCGTTGTTAAATTCAAGTACATACAGTATATCCTTGCAAACATATATACGCACGCACCTGCAAAAGGGAAACCCTGCTTCGTTTGTCGTACGCTGTCAGTTGAGATGGATAATATAAATGTAGCAACCCACGATATGAGATGAGTGAATTACAGTCACCTTGGAAGACAACCCGCACTGGACAAACCGCACTGACTTTATGTGAACCCGGGAGGTAAAATGGTGTGGTACGCCACGGTAGGACTTGGATTGGGTATAAGGAAACTTCGGCCGAGGTGACAACTTTGTTTATGTATATTTATTTGTCCTCCCGAGCTGCCTGGACCACGTCTCGAGTCGACGTCTCGACCAGGAACGTCACTGACCGACTTCCGCTGCACACACCAAACGAGTTCCCTCAAAGTCAGACGCGAGCCAGGGTTAGTGCGGGTAATTCAGACTTTCGTATGGACACGAGAACTCCCAGCTCAGTCGTTCATCGTCGTTTGCGCCTCTCTAACTAGCTCCACGGATAGATGCCGGGGAGACTCGGATCGGCGAGATCGGCAGGGGGACGCACTGGATCCAGTGCGCTCGTCTCGTTGACACCGCCTTCACCACCGGTGCTAACGAGGGGCTATTTCGAGAATACATATAAAGCCTATCTCTCCGCCTATCGACTTCCCTCAGCTACACATACGTCCGCACACTTACCATCATGACACTTTTCAAACTCCCTCATCTCTCTCGCAATCCGACGCCTGTCGTTGCGACCAATATGTCTCTTCACTCCTGGTGTCACCAACCACTCACACCGTCCGGTCGATTCGTCCAAAAGGTGGAGCTGTGCACGGCCGGTTGTACTGGCGAAGATGCCTGGGGTACACCAGTCGACGAAAACCATCATCACACGTTGCTACGGGTGTCCTTGGTGCCAACACACAGTGGGCCCGGTACTTCAGCAGACACGCTTCTCATCGAACGTGTCCTCTCCACTCGTGGTGCATACCATTCCGTGACCCCTATTGCGGATATGTTCCGAACCCATGGCACGCCTTCCCACCCAGATGTCCACGATCGCGTTTGCTCTCTCTGGGACGGCTCCTCCACTGCACTGGCACACCACCTCATCGTCGAACGCACACTCAAGTTTGGTGATTGGGCCGTGGAACCCCGCCTTACCCTCGCCGAGTTCGCGCAGATTCTTGCCTTTGTCAGTTCATCGACCAAGCACAGTTGCGACGACGGTGATTGCAGATTCCAGTCGCGCTCGTTCGCGTTCACCTGTTTGGCTGCGTTGGCGCCTAGTCTGCCGCCACGCGAATCAGCAGAGGAGGTGGATACGGGTTTCGTACGTGGGACCGAGACGGAAGATGACGCGGTGTTTGAGTTGGGCGCAGAGGCGTTTTTGGGACAGGCACCGTGGTTTGTTAGGGATCCTGCGTCGATGCAGACAGTGAGTCTATGCTGGCTCGCAGTTTTGGCCTGATGCTGATACGCATTTGCAGCTTGAATTGATCGGGTCGTTGAAGGACGAGCCTCGGGAAATGGCAAGGGCGAGACTCTACCACTGATCGCGACCCCAAGTTGTTACTTTACTTTTTCGGTTCTTTTTTTTGGATTCCAAGGGTATCAGGAGGGTTCTTCCGCTAGCTTACATGTCTCAATTCTAATTGTAGTCTCAAAGCGTTGTGATATCATAATCGATTATGGAGAATGTGAGATGTTTACTCCATCCTGGTTGCTACTCGTCTGATAGCGTGCAGCAAGCTGGTACATGGTATGTCGTTTCGGCCACTAGGAGCACAACGACCAGTCCCAATATGAAATTTACTATGATCTTCAAGTATATGCTGACAACTACTGCAGTCCAACTTGGTTACAGCCAAGGGAAGTACTCAGGACACACAAAAAGTGGCTCGGGCATTCAAACCAGTCCTTTTCGACATGCACTGCTTGAAACTTTCCAGTGCAGATGCCTACGTTCAAACGTGAGTCGTATGTACATTTTATGACCCGACGGAGGCAAACCCTTGAAATATGCATTGATCGATTGTCATTCAATATAACAAGGCCTCCTGGGGAGCTTATCCGACGTGGTACCGCGCCTTGAATGGATGATCCGTGACTCGGCCTCCTCGAATTTCTAGATTGTCAACTTGTGAGCAGTGCGAGCTCTCAGCTCGCGAGTGGACGAAGCCGATTATTCAACACCGGGCATGGTGCCCGTTGGACCGGGAGCACAAACGTCGAGCAGCATCGTCCTCGTAATTCCGACAGTCGACCTTTGGAGGAGCCAATGCGCAGTGCCTTGTATCAGCGGATCTTGATCACACCCGTCGGGCTTTCATACTGTACATATATGGTGTGACAACATCGGTGCCGCCGCTACTTCTGTGTCAGTTCGTTTTCATGGGAGAGGATATGTCAATGAAGTCTAAGAACCCACTCACGGAGTTCAATGGCCTAGTCATTCAGGGAACGGATCATGGGTACTGCATGTACAGATGTCAGAGTTGATGCAATGCATAATGTCCCGCAACCTGCACTGTGGGTGGTGAACACATTTTGTATGATCGAGTCGGAATGTATCACAAACAATTCGTAACTGATGTCAGTACAAGTACTAGTTACTGACAACAAGTGTTGCGTTGAACGTTTGAATCGCAGTTCAAACGAGTTCAACTCCCGACGGCCACTTGTTCGGCACGACTTCGTTGTCAATCATCTAGCAAGTTGGCCAGGCAGGTCCATCATGGAGTCGCCTCAGGCAACACTCATCAAGATCGCAAAGGTCTCCCAGGAACTCTACAAAGAATTTTCGGAAGCCAATACACGGCATGGGGGAGTCAGTGGACACGATATTCCTCGTGCGCTATTCTTGTTAGACAATATCAAGGATACATCTAGGGAAATACTTGCAACCCTCAACCAATGTATGGTCAACGGTTCTACTGTCGATGAGCAGCTTGAACATTGGATCTCTGCCAATGGGCCAGTTATATGCTTGATCGCGTTGAATGAAGTGAAGAAGACAATTGATGTCAGTCACTCAGGGCGAACATCGCTATTCAGTTTCATGTCAGGTTTCGTTCCTATACCAACAAACGACAACGTCTACAAAGCTATCAAGGTCCTTCATCATTACCGGGAATATTTTGACCACTTGCTTGCATCAGGTGTCTGGCAAGTGTCCAAGCTATGTCAAGCGATCGTATCTCACTGTAGCACTGGCAAACAGGAACCACAAGAGCCCGATTGATTCGCCACTCCAATCAAGTGAGATTTCTCCGGTTGCTTTCAAGACAAACGCACCTGTGAGCGCCTTTCGTGTTCAAGATACACAATATGGGGTGCAGGGTCAGATGAGTGTCCGAGTCCGGTAGGCATTCATAAATTATGCCGGCTAAGGCCTATCATAGCTTTAAATTTCAGGAATACGGTAACGATAAACACTGCTGGCAGCTGTGGCCCGTGCAATCCCTCTCACAAAACAATGGAGAATGAAGCTGGGGAGGAAAAATACGACAGTTCTAGCACTGCGAATCACAGAAACATGTGTACTGAGCTAGATGCTGCCAGCGTCATGCACAAAGATGCCGATCCGCAATCTGTACTGGATACAAGACCTCATGTTGAATCCGAGTAAGTAGTATCACTATGCACTTATAGTATTAGTCACCAAGCAGGACTCCTTCCCTTAGCATTATAGCAAGCGAGTCAGAAACTATTATATCCGGAGATATCCTGCATAAAATGGAGGCCGTCGAAAGGGAGGAGTCCAAGGACCAAGTTGATCGTGCGTATATTGTGAACTTCACATAGAAATTTCCTGATACATACGCTGGATCTACAGTGGAGAAACTAGATATTATTCTTCAATGGCTCGATGCATTCAGATGCTTTGAGAAGCATAGAGCCACTCTATTGCAACATCAACCTGATACATGCACCTGGCTACCTGAGACCGGTGAATACAAGGCATGGTTCGACAACGAGAATTCGTTCCTGTGGTTGCAGGGAAAAGGTTTGTGTCAAAAACTCGATGGAGTCCTCCTCACCACTCACCTTGCTATAATCACAGCTGGGTGTGGAAAATCAGTCTTGGTGTACGTCCGTTCAACTGGCTTGTAACTTGAACATTACTGAGTTCGAATTTAGTGCTCATGTGATCGAACGTCTGGAAAAGACATTCGTGGATGAACCTCCCGCGTTTTTTTACTGCGACTTTGGGACAGAAAGATCCACGGACGCCATCGAAGTGATGCGCTCCTTGCTCTATCAGCTACTGGACCAGTGTCGTCGTGGATTCAGAAAAGTCAAACACGGCACTCTCCGAGTCATTGATGAATTGGTTGAAGAAAGACGCAAAGGCGATACGGCACTTAAAGATGTCATGTTTCTTTCTTCCATGGTGTCTCGAGTTGCGGAACAGTTTAATCAGCAACCCTTTCTCGTCATTGATGCTTTGGACGAGTGCAGAGATGTCGATCGTCTCCTTTGTGCCATCCTTGGGCTGAAGGCAAATGGAGTACGACTGTTCGTGAGCAGTCGCCCCATCCAAGACATCAAATTCAGATTGAGTGGGCTCCCTTACATCTCCGTTGACAAAATGGCAGAGGAAGTATCGGCAGACATTGAGTTACATGTCAACAAAGAGATAGATTCTCACCAACGGCTAGGTCGAGTCCTCGATCCCGTGCTAAAGAAGAAGATCCGTTCTACGTTGTGTCAAAAAGCGGACGGAATGTTCGTCTACGGAGTTAGTACTGCTTCTTGGACTCAATTTGTTCACAGGTTTCGGTGGGTTCAGTGTCAACTTGACACTCTTAAAGGATGTATTACTCTCCAAGAACTCCTGGAAGCACTTGATGACCTTCCAACGGGCCTCGAGGCAACATACGAAAGAATTCTCCTTGGTATCGATCGTCGGCCATCAGAGGGAAAGGTTGCCCGGCGTGCCCTGGCCTGGCTCGTTTCTGCCTCTCGGCCCCTCATATTAATGGAAGTAATCGAGGCGCTCTCCATTGATCTCCAAAGACGGACGTTGGACCGAGGTATCGCACCCATACATAAATTTGCATTGTTGGATGCGCTCGGGAGCCTCGTGGTGCACGACGAAGAGACTGACTTCGTCAACTTGTCACATTTTAGTGTCAAGGTGAGGTGCAGCACCTAGCCAGTCCACATCCGAACATGACTGATGACGCGTGGGTAGGAGTATCTCATGGACGAACTTGTCCGTACAAAACTGCCAGCCTACTATATCAACCTACGAGAAGCTCATATGCAAGTGTTCCAGTTCTGCATGTGCTACCTTGCTGCCGCCCTCGATCATCCTTCCGATGACAATGAGAACCCCCAACTCACGGAACAGGATATGGTTGGCTTATTGCCCTCGCGACCACTTCTGGATTACATATTCTCCTGCGCTTTCGAGCACCTCACGCACTTCGATCCAGTGGATGACGACATTCTGGATTCCATGACGATTCTTCAATCAGAAATACAGAGACATCCTTTGGAGTGGGCGCACATGTGCAGGTTAGCTTCGTCGTATCACCCTTATAAATCATGGATCACCCCAGACCATGACTTCGTCCTCTGCATTCTCATTTCTATATTTCCCGAGCCATTCTTGGACGCTTTCTTGAGCCGTTCCCCCTCTAAAGCGAAGTACGGTTCGAATCCCCTCGTGCACGCCGTACATTTCGACAAGGTCGATCATGCCAGGACATTACTGTCACACAACATTGACGTGAACGGCTTCGGTTGGGATATGGAAGGACCGCAGCGCGAATTCAAGTTACCACTCGAGGTCGCCCTCCAACGCGAAAGCAGTGTGCTGGTCGACCTCTTCTTGAAGGAAGGAGGTGCTACAATACCTCGTAAAGTATATACGACCATCTTCGAGGGGTCGCACTGCGACTATCCGCCACATTTTGTCTCGAGTCTATTGCAGGCCGACGAATTTGTGGAGTGGGCGGCGGAATCCAAGAATACAGGGTGCCTCCTTCGCGCGCTTAACCGAAACCGTTATAGACCACGCCGAGTGGCAGAGAAAGATCTACTAGCCATGACACGGAGGCTAGTTCAGATTGGACATGATCTATCTTCCCTCCACACTTCGCCGCAGATCCTCCTATTGGCTGCTTCAGCTGCATCCCAAGAATATCTCTCCCTGCTGGAGTACTTGTTCCGTAATAACGCACCCATGCCTTCCAGGATCTGGCAAGAAGTACCGGCGCTCGTTCATAAACCCACTATGCGAAACGTTAATATAAAGGTGGCCGCGGCCAAGGGAGATGCCGTGTTGCGCCGGGTCCTCGGGCGGTGCGGGGGCGGTTCAAGTTGCTGGGTGCTTGACTGCGATCTTTGTTCAACACTCCGATTCGCGTTGTTGACAACCCTGGGGGAGAAAGTGAGCTCATTCATAGACTTCCGGTGGCTCGCGAATGCTATCATGACACTTGATTGATTCTCACCATAGGACGAGACAACGCTCATCAAAATTGTCGCGAGCTCGCGGAAAATTAAAGCTACACTTGGAGATGCCCACACAAAGAGAGCCGGTGACCAGGAGATTTCCCGTGTCCTACGCAGGTTGGAGAAGATCATTTTGGCTTCTGGAGCGCTGTTACAGGCGACTAATAAATCTTATCTGGACAACCCTACCCTTGACCGCCATCCACAACGTTGGCTCTCTGGAAAAGAGCTTGAGGCGTGTTTAGAGGTCTTGCAACGGATGGTCAATTTGGTTAAGGTGGAGAAGACTGTTGTCCAGTCGGAAGGGGGTGACCACCACGACGAACAATGCCGCCTGCCCTCCGAAGACAAGATCAATGAGGTTATCGCCCTTTTCGGGCTTGAGCGGGGCCGATTCAACTCCTTACTACTTGCAGCTGATTTCGGGTGAGTTTCCTAATAACTCGACGGACCTGGCCCTCACTGCACTACTCAGGAAAAGCAAAGCAGACCCTCGACATTCAACTCCCGTTACTATTCCGGATGTCAATCAAGACGCAGGCGCTCAGATTGGCGCCAGGTAAGTACACTATATCGTGGCTGTCCCATCCTAACAAAATCCCGGCTCCACCGACAGAGTCGAACGGACTCAGCGCCTCAATGTAGTTCGAGTGAGTTGGCACTTGCTGAAACTTCATCTCTTCGTAACACCATTTGCGTAGGACATTGATGACCGGTCTAGCGGCCACTCGCGAGCAAGGCTTGAGATCGATGTTCTATTTATTGGCCGTACTGGTGCCGGGAAGAGCTCTCTTATCAACATGGTCAGGGGCATTCCAGACCATTCGGAAGCAGCTGCCAAAGTGTCGCACGATGCTCGTCCGTGCACCGCACATACTACCGCCTACTCATCTTCGTTAGAAGCTGGCGTGGGTTGTCGTCTTTGGGACACACCGGGCCTTGACAACCTGGCAGCCAGTCATTACGTGGCCAGGCTAGTTGACCGGATCTGGCGCCAGCCCGCATCCCAGCAAGCAAGACCGACAGAAGTCACTCGGGAGCGAAACACAAGGCCCAAACCAATCATCCTTTTGTGGTGTATCGACGTTATGGCGTCTGATATCCTTGACAGCTGGCACCAGTTCCGCACCGTTTATGTGGAGCATTGCGAAAGAAAGCCAATACCGGCGATAGTGTTAACTCGAATGCCTGCAGTCGCAACTGCCAGGCGGGAAGCATGGTGTAAATATCAGCTCCGGCAGCTGGAGCTGTGCATGGGACCCAGTATTCCCCCACTCCAGATCAGGATACATCGCGGTAGATCTTCGCCTGAGTACATGGAAGATTCCAAGGCTCTCAGACGCCTCATCTCCCAGCTTGCTAGAGGTCAGTTTTGTGGAACTTCTTTGAGAACTTTACCGATCTTCAACAATTGTACCGTACAGACTCTATCATTGTCTCAGACATCCATCAAGTCACAAGGGCACAAGGCAGCAGCAGACAACATCCGGGAAATGGGTAAGTATAAATACATTCCTTTCTTCAGACTCTCCGGCTGACTTGGGTTAGACCCGTTCAGCGACACGGGAACCCGACATTGGCCCAACGCGGAGTGAGTTTTCACTTACCGAAGATTCATCTCCCCGTAAGATATTTTACCTCTTCCCTTAGCGAGGTGCGAGCGCTAGCACGTCGCCAAGCCTTGCGTCTAGATCTGCAATGAGCGCTCAGGGTTATACGCCGGATCTCGTTGCAGTGGAGACGGTGAGCCATACGCGTCTTCTTCCTCCCGTGCGCTAATTGAAGTTCGACAAATTTTTTCACTTGTCATCAGATGTTTGCTCGGCTGTCGCTCTCGTCCCCGCCTACCCCACCCGTCGCACCGGACACGGTAAGCCATATGCGTCTTCTTCCTCCCGTGCGCCAAGTCCGACAAATTGTTTCCCCCTCGTCGTCAGACGCTTGCTCAGTTGTCACTCTCGCCCCCACCTACCCCACGCTGGCCTCCATCTGGCACATCCACCCGGGGTCGCGGGCGCCAAAGTCTTGCTCGCTCGCCACGCATCTGACTTGTCGGATGTGTCCATCGTCGCAGCTCATGCTTTACCTGACAAGACTCGACATGATCAGAACGATTTTTTTTTTCTTCTAAATCCCAGCGTACCAGGGCGATCAAATCGGGGGAGACAGAGCGGAGGGAGGGGGCGCAACCAGGACCGATCAGAATGTGCTTCGTGCTTCGTGCTTCTGTCACGCATCATGCAACCCTTGCGCTATACTCTCCCTAGTCACAGCCCCTTACGCTTTCTTTGCATAGTATGGTTTTCAAGTGCTCCCTAGGTCATCTTCGTGGGGTGAGCTCCGAGCCAGGACTCTCCAAGAGCGTTACTTTCAAAAGGGTTGGTTCAGGGACTGGACTGTCTTTGGGGTTGTTATCAAGCTTCGGGTCATTCCTTTTTTTACTAGCCGTTGGTAGAACTTTGGAGTTGCCAAGCGATAACGTTATACGCCGTCTTCCAGACTAGCGCTAGTTGTACAAACTGGCAACTTGAAGAAACGATCGATCTGATGATACGATTGCATTGGCAAGCGAGGCGATCATCGAAAGAGCATTGGGAGGGAATGGTAGCTACAAAGCGCAGAACAATGAAAGAAGAACATCCAGTTTTTATTAGCTGGAGATCAACCTTGTTGAAAGTGCCGATTCGGAGGCGGAGCTGCTTATGCCCGAGCATCATGCATCACCAGCCACCCCCTTTTTGTCTTGCCGGCCAGGGTTGCGACAACTGCAATCAGCGGGCCGAAGTCATTCTAGGCTACGCTGCCGCAATATGCCAGCGGATCGTAAAGACAGTGCATTAGACAGTTCAATGTATTGGCTACTATACACATGATGATAGCGAATGTGGTAACGGCGAAAGCGAATAAGCAGATAGACATAGACTAAGACAATACCTCCAAAGATGGTGGCTCTGGGCTGGGATGAGTATGCACACGCTTATCTGCGTCCGAGTCTGCCGGCGAGTGATCCCCTGTGGAGTCTCCCCGTCACTCGTACAACCGAGTGGAATGAGAAAGACGTCGTATGGAAGCCTCCGTGGACGGCCCTGCGTCTGCCGGTGGGTGATCTCCCGACTGCGGAATATCACTCACTCGTACAGACGTCGGGATGTGAGTGACGGCGTACGGACGCCTCCGTGGACGACCCCACGTCTGCCGGCGGGTGATCTCCGGACCGCGGAATATCACCGCCGCTCATACAGACCTTGGAATGCGAGTCGTCACGGCGTACGGACGTCTCCGTGGACGACCCTGTGTCTGCTAGTGGGTGACCTCTTGACTGCGGAATATTGCTGTTGCTCGTACAGACGTCGGAATGTGAGTGACGGCGTGCGGACGTCTCCGTGGACGACTCCACCGGCAGGTGATCTCTGGACTGTGGAGTACCACTGTCACCCGTACAGATATTGGAATGCGAGAGACGGCGTATGGATGCCTCCGTAGACGATCCCGAGTTTGATGGCTGTGAACTACATCGGTCCCCGAGTCCACAAGGGGGTGAAAGGTCGCTCAAACATTTCCGCGAACTGTCACTCGGGGAGGCAGTCGAAGATGGCAGTTGACCTGTCTTGATCATCGGCATCGAAAGTGAACTCTCCAGCGTCTTCGATGTAGGGGTGCGCCCATCAGACGACCCACTCTGGGTATCCAACGACAGCGTGCTCTCACCCATCTCGATTTGCGACGTGAGTTGCAACGTCCCTTTCCAAGTGTTTCCCTCCCCTTGCTCGCCTTCGTCTCGCGGTAATTTTTCGTGGTTCACGATGATTCTACCGATCTAACCCGATGTTTAGTTGAGGTGTTTGTTTGGGGACGCGTAAATGCAGAAAACCTACGGATACCCAGAGGACACACACCAACCAGCTGTCCGTGTAAACAGTCAGATACGCCAAAAGCACGCTCGAATGTTCCACTCACTAATACGTAATATTGCCACTCATGGTTGGTTTGATCACGTCGAGGGAACAGAGCATCAAAAACAACATCATTACTGATCGATCGATATCAGTCATTCCAACAGCCACGACAGCACTAGTCCAGCGCAAACAAATGTTGCTTACTTGATATCGCACTCAACGATAATGCTGAATCGCGGAAGACGGTGCGTCCAACCCCTTGTCGCGTCCACTTTACCGGTAACCGGAAATATCTCGAGAAGGTCATGAAGAAAATCACGAGATTAGTCGTCATTGTTGTCGCACTACACCCTCGGAGATGAGTACAAAGCACATGTAGGACAGGGGAAGACCTTACCTGAAAAAGGCATTTCCGGGGTTGCTCGTCACCACCAAACACGTTACCGTGTGGACGTTCGAGGGGTTCGATATACGCGCGCTGACTGCCATGGAAGCGATCTGGCCGAGAATGAATACCATTAACATAGCCAAGATAGGGCGATTGCGGAGGAAGAGGGCATAAACTAGACTTGAGGATGAGCAGGCTTCTGAAAGAAGTTATCGGTGGAGAACATACGGCGATGTATGAGCAAGCCTTCTGCAGTGAGGAGGAGGAGCTGGACGACGATCACTTGGTATGTGAACCAGGTGCGACATCCAGTGGGAGAGTTATCTATGCCAAGATACATCCGCACCGCGAAGTAGAGGTTATATCTATCCAGATGCAAGGCATGCATGTTAGGAAGCACGCTGCATGGAGAACGGGATGGCACGCACACTTGACTGGCTATACCGACATACCTCGTGAACATATAAATCCTGGGAGTCCAGGACGTACGAAGCCGCCTAGAGCGCTGAAGTGTTGGTTCACACACACATTCCACGGCAACACGACTTACGGCCAGATATACTTGACTTCGTCACGAAGGAGCCATAGGAATTCAACGATCATAGTTGCAAACGCTAACGCTTTGTCGATGGGTGAGAAATAGAGCAGCACCGACAACTCGAGACGGATACGGATACTTACAAGCAGAAATCGCGACGTTCAGTTCTACGCCCTTGTGAGGGTGTTGAGCGATGAGCATTTCAGGTTGCGGTTGATGTAAATGAACGACAAGTCAGAAAATGAAGGAAAAATAAAGGTACTTTAAGATCGGTCGAGAAGGGTCAGGTGGGACTCTGTACACCTACGAGACCTTCGAGCGGGATGACAATGGGGAAGTCGAGCGAGTCAGGGTGCATTTCGACTTGGTATTTAGGGTGTCGGTGGCAGTTATTGAATACCCCAAAAAAGTCAATTCCGAGAGATGTTTTACTCCATTTAGATAGCCATTTTGTCATTGAGGTCCAGATTTCCAATTCATATTTGTATTGGGCGCTAGATGCTTATAATTAGTCTCTCCAACCCTGCGCTATACTAATCGCTTGATGCCCGCCATCCCTGACCTCACCCTGCTCGGAACACCTCTCAATTCAATGCTGACCGTGCAAGTGACGCATCCGCCAGACCCGGTTGAACTCTACGAACGAAGACCTCTAACGAAACACTTGTGCTCGTTTTTCATCATTCAGAAACAGGCACCATTGAGTCTAAAAGGTGATGCAGGCCTCAGGGAGAAGTGAACATGTATGTATAACGAGTTAAGCTTACTCAACGTATGCGCTATACTGTAGGCTCATTCCCGTAGGAACCATTGTCGTTCCTGGACTTCATTACCCGAACGTCCACCTCTGACGTTCATTCCCCAGTGCTCCCGATCAGCGGACACAGTCCTATGCGACGTGTGCCAATAAATACACGTGCAGAAAGAGTTTTTGTTACTACCAGTAGGTAGCCAAGACCGAGCTATGAAATTCTCTGTTATGACAAGTACCGAGATCATCTGTGTGGGAAAAGTTAATAGATGTCCTTCATGTACGAAGCACAGTTTCACTTCACACTCGTTGAGCAGCAGTGGCAGTGACCTCAGTGACACTCGCCGGTCATGGAGTTGGCCCAAGAAAACCTTATCAAGATTGCCAAGGTCTCACGGGAGCTCGGCAAGGTGCTCACAGACACACCCGGGGGAGTCAGCGAGCCCGATATTTCTCGTGTACAGTTTTGGCTCGACAAGATCAAGGTCACATCTCAGGAGATCCTCGAAACCCTTGGCCAATGTATGATCACTGGAAGCGGCGATTCCACTCTCGATGAGCAACTCCACGGTTGGATCTCTGCCAATGGGCCAGTCATATGCTTTATGGCATTGAACGAGATGAAGCGAACAATCATCACCGATCGCGCAGAGAAACCAATTCTTGGCTTTATACTACCATCCAGTATATTCAGTCCTTGGACAGGGCCCACACTGGGAGGCAACAAGATTCGTGAGGCGATCAAGGTCCTTCATAATCACCGAGATTACTTCGATTACTTGCTCGCGCCAGGTGTCTGGTGTGTGCTTTGACTACGTGAAGGGATTGAGTCTAATCATAGCACTGGCAATAAGGAATTACGAGGTAGGATCACTACACCGATGGAGGGCAGCGTCTCCAGTGAGCTCTCTTGGTGGGGATGATACACCACACACTGGGAAGCAGGGTCGGATGAGTGGTCGGTGGGTATCCACACATCATATCTTGCGGTTGATAAACTTGGAGATAACTTTGATTGTTCCAGCACTGAAAATCACGATAATGTCTGTTATAGACCAGAGACAGAGCCTGGGTCTGTAATGACTCCTAGTACTGTACACGACGGTCACGCTATGCAGGGCCCTGGGCATTGGGTCAAAGCTGACTCGTAAGTATCGTTCTGTACTGCTGATGAGTCAGTTGCTAATCAAGACATCATCCATAGCATAATAACACGTAAACTCCACAACGACAACGTTTTATTGGGTAATACCCCACATAGAACAGAAATCGTTCAGAAAAAAGAGTATACTATTGACCACATCGATCGTGCGTATGTTGTGACCCCAAATAACGACAGTCTTGACACGTGTTACACCCACAGTGGAAAAACTAGACATCCTCCTCCAATGGCTCGATGCATTCAGATGCTTTGAGAAGCATAGAGCCACTCTAGTACAGCGTCAAGCTGATACGTGCACCTGGTTACCTGAGACAAATGAATACAAGAGATGGTTGGACAACGAGAGTTCGTTCCTGTGGTTACACGGAAAAGGTTTGCTATCGGAAACCCAAAACAGTGATCATTATTTGACTTACTATAATCGCAGCTGGGTGTGGGAAATCAGTTTTGATGTGCGTTCAACCCATCTGATCTTGCAGCAATATCGAGTTCAACTTGTAGCAGTGCTTCTGTGATCGACCGCCTGGAAAAGACATTCAAAGATGAACCCCCTGCGTTTTTCTATTGTGATTTCGGGAAGGAAAGATCCATGGATGCCACTGAAGTGATGCGCTCCTTGCTCTACCAACTAGTGGACCAATATCGTCGCGGAAAGGTCAAGCAAGGTGCTTTCCAAGTCGTTGACGAATTGGTTGAAGAAAGGCGTAATGGTGATACAACACTCAAGGATATCACGTTTCTTTCTTCTCTAGTATCTCGCGTCGCGGCACAGTTTAATCGATCGCCTCTTATCTTCATCGATGCCTTGGATGAGTGCAAAGACGTTGATCGTCTGCTTTGTGCTCTTCTCGGGTTGAAGACAAAGAGATTACGACTGTTCGTGAGCAGTCGTCCCATCCAGGTCATCAAATATAGATTTAGGAGGCTCCCTTGCATCTCTGTGGACAAAATGGTGGAAGCAGTATCGGCAGACATCGAGTTGCACGTCAACAGGGAGATAGACTCAGACCCGCGGTTAGGATTCCTCGATCCTGAGTTAAAGAAGCGGGTCCATTCTACATTGTGTCAGAAAGCGGACGGAATGTTTGTCTACCGCTCAATATTGGTTTTCAAACTCAATTGATCGTTTCATAGGTTTCGGTGGGTTCAGTGTCAACTTGACACTCTCAAAGGGTGCTTTACCCGCCAAGAGTTCCTAGAAGCACTGGATAACCTTCCATTGGGCCTCGATGCAACTTACGAAAGAATTTTACGTGGGATTGACCAATGGCTGTCGGAGGGGAAGGTTGCCCAACGTGTCCTATCATGGCTCGTGACCACCTCACGGCCCCTTATATTGATGGAAGTCTTTGAGGTACTCTCCATTGACCTTCAGAAACGAACTTTGGACCGAAGCAACGCTCCCATCCATAAATTTGCATTATTGGATGCGTTGGGTAGCCTTGTGGTGCACGACGAAGAAACTGATATCATCAATCTATCACATTTTAGCGTCAAGGTGAGCACGGTACTGACCCTGTCTACACCTGGTACGATTGAAACCACACGAATAGGAGTATCTTATGGAAGAGCTTACCCGCAAAAAAATGCCAACGTACCATATCAATTTGCGACAAGCTCATAAGCAGGTTTTCCAGTCGTGCATGTGTTACCTTGCTGCCTCCCTCAATCATCCCTTCGACGACAATGAGACTGTCCAATCACGACCGCTTCTCGATTACATATTCTCCTGCGGGTTCGACCACCTCGCGCATCTTGACCCCCCGGACAACGCAATTCTGGATTCCATGATCGCACTTCGATCGGAGATACTAAAACATCCTTTGGAGTGGACGCACATGAGCAGATTTGCTTCCTTGTATCACCCCTATAAATCATGGATGACCCCAGATCACGACTTCATCCTCTGCGTCCTAATATCCATGTTTCCCGAGTCATTTTTACATGCTCTCCTGCACCGTGCACCTCGCGAAGCGAAATACAGTTCAAATCCCCTCGTACATACTGTACAACTCGACAAAGTCGACCACGCCAGAACACTGCTGTTACACGGTGTTGACGTGAACAACGTCGGTTGGGACATTGAGGATAGTGAAGGACTCCGGCGCAGTTTAAAGTTGCCACTCGAGGCTGCCCTCCAGCGCGAAAACAGCGTGCTCGTCGACCTCTTCTTGAAGGAAGGGAGTGCCATGATATCTCGAAAGGTATATTCGACCATCTTCGATGGGCAGCACTGCGACTATCCGCCACAATTTGTCTCAAGCCTACTACAAGCGGACGACTTTGTGGAATGGGCAGCAGAAGTCCACGATGCGAGGCTCCTCCTCCGTGCGCTCAATCGAGGCCGATATAGGCAGCG
The DNA here is from genome assembly GCA_038093095.1 of Boletus insuetus. Lineage (NCBI taxonomy): Eukaryota > Fungi > Basidiomycota > Agaricomycetes > Boletales > Boletaceae > Boletus > Boletus insuetus. The sequence goes on from JBBPRQ010000225.1 coordinate 37,586, forward strand.
CCAGGTGACAGAAGAGGATCTCTTAGTCATGATACGGAGGCTGGTTCAAATTGAACGTAACACATCTCCCCTTGGCTCTTCGGAGCAAATTCTCCTGATTGTTGCATTAGCTGCATCCGGAGGACATCGCACCCTCTTGGAATATTTGTTCTCCATCGACGCACCGATGCCTTCCGGAATTCTTTTTACCGAGAAGACAGCGCCGTTCGTTCATAACCTCGCACTTCAAGGCCTTGATGTAAGGGCTGTTGCGGCCAAGGGAGATACCACGTTGCACCAGGTCCTTGGGCGCTGCACGGGAGATTCGCGTTGCTGGGTGTTTGACTGCAATCTATGCTCAGCGATCCGGCCCGTGTTGTTGGCAGCTCTAGGGCGAGAGGCGAGTTTGATGACAGACTCACGTAACTGTTGTCCTCATACTACTTTAATCATTCGCGCCACTATTAGATCGAGAGGACCCTTACAAACGTCTTAACGATCTCACGAGAAGTCATTGCACTCGTGAATGCTGGCGCCACTGGCAGGAAAATCGGCGACCTAGAGATCCCTCTTGTCTTATCCCAGTTGGAGAAGATCGTTTTGGCTTGTGGGGCACTGTTGCAGGCAACTCATATGTCTTTTCGGGACAATTCCGCCATTGACTACCGTTCAAGACGTTGGCTTTCTGGGAAAGAACCAAAAGCATGTTTAGAGATCTTACAACACATGGTAAAGCTGGCCAGGGTTGTCGTCAACTCAGAAGGGAACAACCATGACGACGAACTGGTATATCCCTCACCCCCCCAAGACAAAATCGATGATGTGGTTGCATTATTCAACGAACAGCAGAGCCACTTTCGTTTCTTACTTGCACTTGATCTCGAGTAAGTTTCCCATCAACACGACAAGCCTGTTTCTGACTGGCTTACTTGACAAAAGCGAGACCGATTCCCCACTACGACCGCGCTCAGATGCTGTTGCTATCCCGGATGCCGCTGAAGACGCGCAAGACACCAGCGGAGCTCGGGCTGCCACCAGGTAAGCGCCATACCATCGTGACCGTTTCAATCTAACCGGATTTCAGCCCAACGTCGGACAGGAATGAGCGACTCCAGGACCCCAACGAGGCCCAAGTGAGTAAACACTTGCTGAAAACTCGTCTCCTCGTAACATTCTTTTGCGTAGGACATCGGGATTGAACCCTCCAACAGTCACTTGGAACCGATTGTCGAAATCGATGTTATCTTTGTCGGCCAGACAGGTGTCGGGAAGAGCTCCCTCATCAACATGATCATGGGCATTCCGGATCACTCTTCAGCAGCTGCTCGAGTGTCGCATGACGCCCATCCGTGCACCACGCATACTACTTCCTACTCAGTCTCATTAGAGCCTGGCCTGGACTGTCAGATTTGGGACACGCGTGGCCTCGACGAGTTCGCAGGCACCCAGACCTTCATGACCAAGTTAATCGATCGAATCCGCCACCTGGCATCCCAGCAAGCACGCGAACTGAAAGAAACTCTTCGAGACCGAACCAGACAGGCTACCCCTATCCTTGTGTGGTGTATTGACGCCTCCAGGATTGATGTCCAAGTCCACTGGCGACAGTTCCAGAAAGTTTACGTGGAGTATTGCGAAAGAAAGACGATGCCAGTGGTAGTGATAACCCGAGGACCTCCTAGGGCACCTGAATGGGAGACGAAGTGTAGAGATCAGCTTGGGCTGTTGGACTTGGGGGTCGATGTCTCCCTGTTGATGATCAGGAGGCATCGTGGTCCATCTTCCTCTGAGTACATAGAGGATTCCAAGGCTCTGAGAGGTCTCATCTCCCAGCTTGTTAGTAGGCATTTTCCTTGGCGTGGTTTTTGATCCACACTCCCCTTTGTCCTTGGACCTGGTGCACGATAATATGACATGCTTCACCAGACAAACATCTTACAGATGAAGATTAAGGAAGACGACAGAGAGTAAGGAGGCGACAAATAGATGTGCAGAATCAACAAAAACCAAAGCAAAACAGACAGTTTTAGATCGTGGGGTGTTCCGAGCGCAATGGCCCAGAGATATTAGCCCCCGTCTCCGCTCCCCTGAGTTTGCACCTGTAGCTCCTGCTGGAGCCTCTCCATCTCAGCACGGAGCTGGTCTAGTGCTTCCTCTTTCTGCGCTAGGTGTGTCCGTGCGACATCTAGCGCCGCCTGCATCCTTTCAATGTCTTGTGGACCGGGGCTGCGGCGCGTGTCGCGGGGAGGGGTAGTCGGTGCTTCGGGTGCGGGCGAGAATGCGCGTCTTGGGGAAAACGGAAACGAAACGAGATCTGCTTCTGCGTCCAAGCTCTGAGACGAGTGGGCAGGGAGTGGATCGGGAATGACGGTAGGCATGAGGGGTGATGCGAGTTCCATGCTTTCCTCGGTTGCAATATCGGCTTCGAGCGGCTGTGGACTGAAGATGTGGTCCAAGTCCTACGCGGATACACGTACCCAATGTCAAACAGCTGTGCTGGGTAGGTATATGTTATGAAGGAGACCTACCTGCGTAGGACGCAGAACGGATGTGCTAGACGAGGAAGCACGGAGCTGTGCCATTTCGCGCAACAGAACTTTTTCTCGGGCGCGTGCAAATGAACGGGCGTGCTGAAGCTGCTCTCGAAGATCGTCGACCTCGGCTTGGAGTCTTTCGCCTTGTTATGAGAAATGACCGCTCATATTTGGGACGGACGTCTCACCGGACACATTCCCCTTCGATCCGTAGGACGTCTTGGAAGGTATCCATATTTATCCCATCCGTTGCCTTTGCAATCTTTAACATCCCCGGACAAGAAAAGGAGTGAGTAGACGCACCCTTCGTTGCCTTGCGGCCGCTTCGATCAACGTCGTCCGCTCTGCCACGAGAGCGTCCATTTGAGTAGTCATCGTACGTATTTGGTTGTCCAGTTGGGCTATTGGGAGCATTGTTGAAGGTGATGCCAGGACTCCAGCATCCAACGGGCGCGACAGAGCGCTTGGATCGACAGAAGCACTTCTTGTTCGAAGACTGGGTGTTGGAATAGCTTGGTAACTGCTTCGCAGTGCTGGTGGCTCAGGTTCCTTGCGAGAGTCGCTGGGAGTTGAGGTCGCTATCCTGGCTCGCTCCAGCTGTTCAAGTCGGATTAAGTCAAACGATCCGATCGCATGGTTACGACACTTGCCCTTTCCGCAATATGACGAATCTCGATTTCCAGAGCTCTGTTTCGTGCGCTGTTGCTCTCCAGGAAGCGAAGACACTCCTCGTCTGATATTGGTTTCGGCTTAGGAAGCTTCTTCCCATGTTTGGGCTTCTCGAAAGTGTGGGTCGAAACATTCTGAAGTTCTCCTGGGTGATGTTCATGATCATGATCACTGGGGGAGGTAACACATTTTTCTAGCTCAGCCTCGCGTACTGCGATCTTGGCTTCAAGTTCTTCGATGCGGAGATTGGCCACTTCTACAGTTTTGCTGTGGCATTGTCGTTCGCATTCAAGTTCCATCCTTAATCTAGCGATTATAGAGGTGGCGAATGCTAACAAGTCATTGTTATGGTCGTCTTGCTTGCCTTCAACATCCGTTGCGCCTACGGCAACCTGCTCTGGGGACTCAACAATGAGATTGCCTCGCTGGAAGGTGTTGGATGGGTTTGGAGAGTTAAAAAGACGACACACCTGCATGGTTAGAGATGTGCATCCGGCTACATGGCCATGCGCTCCATTCATTCGATACTTGGACTGATAAACCAAGTAGAGAAGCAACACCATGCAACCCATGCCATAAAATTAAATGTTTGTAACTTGGGGAAAGAGGGAGATTTCCAACATACCTTTCTCAATCAGATCTTCGACGACATCCTTCAACTCGTCCTTCTCTACCTCCAGATTCTTTGCCATGTTGCGCCAACGATTCACTTCTTGCACAAGCTTCAATTTTGCCTGCTCTTCCGCCGAAATTTCCAGCGCATGTTGAGTGCGCAAGGAATCCAACACGTCGATAGTTTTCAACAAACGGATGTGGGCAGTTGACGCACGCGCACTGTAAGCCTCCAAACGCGTCTCGAGGGTTACTATCTAGATAACAAAAAATAGACGTAGGCAAGACGTAATGAACGAACAGTGAGATCCAGTGTCAAAAGTTGAAGCAGGCGTACGCACTCTGTCGTCCTTTTCCCGAAGTAACACTTTCACGTCGTCTTGAGGCAGTTTTTGGTCACGCGCGCGGCTTGGTCCCATACTGTATTACTCGTATCGTGATTGATGTAGGGGCATGCGGGACGCAGGCTTTAGCGCTGGCGGTGGTCTTGAACATACATAGAAGGAAATTTGGGTGAGATGGCTTGAATGCACGCTCTGGTGGTATCTCGCGCGGATGAATGTCAGAATGTCAGAGAGCCGACCCGCCTTACGATCACCACATGGTAGCCGACGCCAGGAGATACGTGGAATGGGAAACCCCGTTTCTGAACCCTCTGACAATGATTCACGACGGCGTTCGCAGGGCATTGATCGTTCTTAACCAGCCTTTCTCGTTGCCTCTGCTCGAGACACTATGGAAAACTTGTTCGTGGAGATGTTGTGCCGACGGCGGTGCCAACCGCCTGTACGACCTCCTGGGAGAGGCAGGGGATGGAGAACTGCTACGGAATGTGTGAGGACGCTTCAACGAGGCTCATCTATATGTTTCTGACGAGTCTATACATATAGGTACACGCCTGATCTGATCAAGGGTGATTTGGACTCTCTGCGCAGGGACGTTCGAGAGTACTACTCCACGAAAGTCCGTTCTTTGAGGTTTTGCGACCGAACGGGCAATCTTATAACTACTTAGGGTGTGCCAATCCTGCAAGACTTGGACCAAGATACCACAGATCTCATGAAGTGTATCAAATCGCTTGAAGAAAACGAACGTAAGGAAGGGCAGAAGGTAAGATTGATCTATTGATAAAATACAATGACAGATCCAAGTCTTCCGATCAGTATGAAACCCTCATTCTTGGAGGATTCTCTGGAAGACTCGACCAAACTGTACATCTCCTTTCATACATCCACAAGATCCGAAAGATGAGGTCAAAAGTCTATGTCATTACGGATGACAATATTGGCTGGGTTCTTGATGGGGTAAGGGTGAACGTCAAACCATGGAACTATGATTTTGAACTGTGCCAAGGGACATCACCGGATATCCATTGACCACGAAGTTTTGGGCCCCACCTGTGGCCTCTTACCTGTCGGTGTAGATTCCACTGTGCTGTCCACATCCGGGCTCCGGTGGAACTTGAGTGAATAAAACCCCTATGCATTGTGTGCTTTGCTGATGACTTGTTTGAAGGTGAAACGAAATCATCATTTGACGGCCTTTTGTCCACCTCCAATCACCTGGTTTCTACAGAGCGATTCGTGACGATCGAGACCTCTCGCCCGATCTGGTGGTGTGCGGAGCTGCGTAGAACGACATAAATTATACAAGTATTATTTCGTATCGTCTTTTGGCTGTACGTTTGGACGCTCCAAGTTTTGATTTGTTGTCATTCTGGTCGGGTTCTGAATTCTAACAGTCAGACAGAGCAGCATTGTCTCCATCTCTGGACCTAAGACTCCATTGTCAGCGCCCCACGACCATCGATCTTCGACCAGGTTTCAAAATTCCATACCAACCAAGTCAAAGCAATTCACATTACGCGTCAAAGCGGTGTGATATTTGGGATTTGAATAGTGGAGACGATGACTCCGCACCACAGTGTTTGGTGTGGAACATGTGTGGACCTCGCCACCCCTGAATATTTAGATATTTAAGCCCGGATCAACATCCAACTCCCCCACCACGTTCTTCCTTCCCTCCTTTCCTCTCTTACCTGGCCGCCGTTGATGGCGACCACTTTCTCTTGCTCTCGCTGTTGTTTTTATCATCCACTATAATTTCTCTGGATGCCACTCCCCGATATCGGTGTTCAACACGCATGCTAGGCCTCGAAGCACGCGAGTTGCTCGAATGGTCACGACGGCAGCGAGTTCTGTTTCTTCGTGTCCTCGTTCTGGCATTTTGCGACCACCAGGAAATTCTTCACGCAATCGGATTTCGTTACTCGTCGAGCCCGATCGAGCTTGAACCCTCCGGGTACGCAAGATGTACGGAGCATCACGGCCACACCGAGCTCCATTGTTTATTCCGCCCTTCGAGGCTAAAGGTTCGTCCACGCGGTCGAATGAACTCGAATCCTCCACCCCAAATGGCACGCGAGATGCCCAAACTATGACTTCTATGTCCTTGCCATCCTGCCTTTTGCGACCATCGTGGCCCGGGGACCCGGTCGATTCTCATTACACATTACCCGCCGAGCCCGATCATGCTCGAATCCTCTAGGCGAGATGGCACGCGAGATGCCCGAATGCACCGATTATCGCGAGCACAGCGAGGCTCGAGTTCTCTCCTCCGTCATTGGCGTTCATCAGCCCCCTTGCGTTGTTCCTCGACGAGCCCGATTCATGCACCAGTCCATCAGGCAAGACGGCACGCGAGATGCCCGGATATACCGATCGTCGTGACTACATTATCAGTATTTGTGTTCTCGCAACCCACGATTACTCGTCCCTACGCCCGGGGATGGCTTTGGTTCCTCATCAAGCTGGATGAATTATCGGCAGACCAGCAGTGTAGCCGCGAGCTACTACGTCCTGACCGTTGACGTTTGCGATTATCACCGTCGTTGACCACGATCAGTGCGATGAAGATTATTGCGACGACAACCGCCGTGCGATGTGCGTGACGCTGGTCGTCAGCAATGACCCTTCGATTTTGGCTTCACCGCTACCGCCCTGCCACAGAGAAGTTCCCGTCCAAAGTGGCTCCGAACGAGAGAGGTCAGTCAAAACAATGAAGAGGACAACCGGGCGACGGGCTCACCTTTTGTTGATCGTCTGTCGTAGATAATTAGAGTCCGACGTGGAATGAGGGGAATTACTTCTTGCCAAAAGAGTGTCGATCTCGGGAATAAGGTGCGTCCAGCAGTAGGGCATGCCTTTGATGTCAAAGGCGTCGCCTGCTGTTGGACCCTCCTTGTTTTTGAGTGGTCTTCTTGGGTTTCCTCCCTTTTGGCGGCAGTGACAACATCGAACATCGACCTGAGACGCGACGCGTGGCGTCATCGTAGTATGATCGTACCACTATTTGCCGATGCCATACGAGCCATCCGGAGAGGCGTCTTACAGCACGGCTTACTCAAATCCTACGCCCGAGCAATCGCTTTCATGTTCACGTCAGGCTTACGGATATCTTCACATTTGCGTGCTCGTGGCTCACCCAAGACTGCATCGCACTCGGGTCTCGGGCTCTCGAGTCCAGACACCTTCCATTACAACACCAGCGGTTGTACGCTATCACTACCAGGCATAGTCACTTCCCCGCCCACCAACTTCTCCCTCGCCTGGACAAAGAAGAAACAAAAACGCAGTCAGCTGAATGCAATGCAATGCAAAGAGAAACGTGACAACAGGCGGAAACCCAACTCACCTGTGCCAACAAATCCGCGTCAACCTCCGGAAGTACCTCCCGCACATCACCCGCCCATGGGACAACTTCCCACCTTGTCGGCGGGTTCTCGATACAGAGACAAATGTCCGTCGGAATGTGAGCACCGTGTTCGGCATTAAAGTCTTCGCGTATTTGGCGCTCCTCTACGTGACGCGACGTTGTTACCATTCATCGTGAGGTGCCATTACAAGCGTCGATGCTCACCAGAAAACATGGCGTCCAATCGCGCCATCATGCCCTCAACAAAGATCTCCGCATTTTCTCGGTATTGTCGTCGCCTTGCAATCTCGATGAGAAGTTTATGAAACGACGACTGATACTGAACGAATCTGTGATGTAGGTCCTCCACGACTAGCAGTCGCTGTTGGAGCGCTTCCAAAAGATTTTCGCAGTCTGCCTGTCCAACAATACAGAGATGGCATGGATCATCAATCCTCATGAGTGAACTGCTAAGGAGGAACACACACCTCGACATCCTGTTGCTTCTGAAGCATATCCGACATGATGTCTCCGAGTTCGTCTAGATCGTCTAGTGTACTACGACTTGCATCTAGTTGTTCTTGTGCAGCAGTCTTGGCAAGCACCAGTTTCTCGCTGCATCGCAGGGTATGAGTGATAGACCTACCAACAATCGATTTGATGCTCACTGTGCTTCCTGGATGGAATGAACGTCTTCCTCGAGCTCAGTCATGATCGCAGGGAGCTCGTCCGTGTCTCGATGCATCGCTGCAAGATTGGTGTTTGCTATAGTCCCGAACAACGACGCAAATTCACCGTTTTACGCATACCTTGCATCTCTTCTTCAGAATGGGGTATTCCAGTCTCGCTATCATGAAGTGCATTTGCCATTTGGTCGTAATGTGATGCCAGACTCTCCAGATGTTTCGCCATCCCCGTCGTCGTCGTCTCTTGGGCGTCCAGCAAGGACCCGATGGGGG
>JBBPRQ010000226.1:0-45900 GCA_038093095.1 Boletus insuetus
CAGAAGCAACCCGAGGTGGGATAACCAGGCACCACCAACACGTCGGGGGTCACGATGTGGGGTTTGGACTGCAACCCTCTAGGCAAGAGTTGGTCCACATCAACACAGTCAAACTAGGATTAAAAAAGGTAGCACGATGGGCCATGCGCAATGAGGAAGGGACTTGGATAATGAAAGACCAAGCCAGAGGTGGAACCGACCGTCCAACCATCAATGGCAAAACACCCCTCTCGATGCAGAAGCTCACCAACACCAGAACCGACCATGCGGCTAGGCTTAAGGCTCGCAGCTTAGGCAACCCAAGTCAGGACCTGGATAACGTAGGAGCAGGCAAGGACGTGGATAACATAGGACCATGCCAGGATTTTTGAAAGGTGGAGAAGGGTTGACGTTGTCCTCCACCTCTATATGAAACACTACTCATTCCATATCACCAGTATTTGTATCAGGGGCAGCTTCACAATCTATCACCATTCCAGTCACTCTTTACCCCCCTGACCATACTGCGTTCAAAATCGTCAACACTCAAGCCCTGATTGACTCAGGCTCCACCGGATGCTTCATCGACTATGCTTTGGTCACAGCGTGTGGGATCCCCACTTCAAAACTAAAGACTCCCCTGTAGGCGAGCAATGTAGATGGTATGCCTAACCATAACAGCCTCATATGAAAGAAGGCAACGATCTTGATGAAAGTCGGAGAAACCACCCATCTCTGAGACTTCCTTGTTATTGACTGTGGCAAGGACGACATAATCCTAGGGCTTCCTTGGCTCCGCGACAACAACCCGGAGATCGACTGGAGTACAGGAAAGGTTCAACTAGCCAAGGCAGAACCGACCGACCCAGAAGTCCAAAGTGGCGAAGGAGATCATGCCGCCACTATAAACATATTCAATAGGAAATGAAATGACCAAACCCACCAAAGGGTCTAGTGTTTAGAACTAGAGTACTAGGATGGTCAAGCGCGATGGTAGTTTGGGAAAACTCCAGGAGAACAAGACTAGAGAGTCTCGCTCTACTGGTTCATAGTATTTATACTACTAGTACAATTGCGCGGACCATGCAGTACTTATCTATGTAAACTATACTAGGCATTGAGCTGGTATCACTGGGTACCATGAGACAACATGAGGTGTGTTATGACTGGTGGATAAACATACCTGTGCTTACATGTGTTAGATAGGGAACATAAGGCAACCATGAGGACGGAAGTAGTTCCGATGGTTTTGGTGGTTCTGGTGGTTCCGGTAGTTCCGAGTCCAGAAGCTGCAAAGAGTTAAGCATGTAAGTATTGAGTTTGTAACAGGAAATGTCAGGTAACAAAACTCCGACAATGGCAAGCGCGATGGTGGACATGCATGGTTGACTTGGTACTCACTGCCCGAAAGGGGGAGGTTACGCTGAAGGTTCCTGAGGTGGAACTAACCACCTAGGAGGAGGAAGTTCCCGAACTCTTAGATTGTGAGGAGGATGATGATGATGAAGAGCACCCCGGGCCCTCCATAAGGAAAACTATGATTTCGACTTCCCTGGCTCAGGAAGCAATGAAAACCAAGGCTCAACTCCCACAGGAGTTTGGAGATTTTAAGGATGTCTTCCAAAAGAAGGACGACAGTCCCCTTCTGCCATATTGGTCGTTCAATCACAGCATTGATCTAGACGACACTTTCAACCCACGAGTCGCAAAGGCATACCCGCTCAACCCTAAGGAGCGAGAGTCATGTCAAGAATTTATACAAGAACACCTAAAAGCCAGACGTATATGCCCATCAAACTCTCCCCAGGCCTCTCCATTCTTCTTTGTTTCTAAAAAAGACGGTAATCTGAGACCATGCCAGGACTACCAATACCTTAACGAGCATACCATCAAGAACGCATATCCTCTCCTGCTCATTGGAGATCTGATGGATAAGCTCAAAGGTTCTCACTACTTCACAAAGATGGACATTCACTGGGGATATAACAACATCCGGATCAAGAGCAAAGACGCCTGGAAGGCAGTGTTCATTAAGCCCTTCAGCCTCTTCAAGCCTCTTGTTATGTTCTTCGGCCTTTACAACAGTCTGGCAACATTCCAGTCTTTCATGGACTTTATTTTCAAGGATATGGTGGCAGAAGGATGGTTGATCATCTATATGGATGATATGCTGATCCACTCCATGGATCTCAAGGAACACCATGACAGGATGAGGTAAGTATTGGAGTGGTTAAGAGAAAACCGGCTCAGCCTCAAATTAGAAAAGTGCATGTTCGACACCCTGGAAGTAGAATTCCTCAGAATGGTCATTTGTGAAGGGGTCATCAAAATGGACCCAACCAAGCTCTCGGCAATCGCAACATGGGAACCCCCAAAGTCGGTTCGTGCAGTCTGTTTGTTCATCAGATTCTGCAACTTCTACTGCAAGTTTATTCCCAACTTCTCTGGCATCGTGTGACCGATCTTGGATTTGACAAAGAAAGGGCAGCTGTGGTCCTGGATGTACGAGCAACAGAAGGCCTTCGACCTCCTCTGAAGGGCCTTCACCACCAAACCGGTACTAAGGATGCTGGATACTTTGAAACTGTTCTATGTAATGACAGACGCCTCGCTCACAGCAAGCAGAGGCGTATTAATGCAGAAGGATGGCAATGGAGACCTGCATCCAAGCTGCTATGTTTCAAAGATGTTCTCCCCAGCAGAACGCAACTACCACATCTATGATTGAGAACTTCTAGCGGTTATACGCGTGGTAGAAGAGTGGCGGCACTACCTCACTGGAACCGACCAGCCTGTCACTGTGCTCACAGACCACAAGAATCTGTGCTATTTTAAAGACCCAAGGAAGCTCTCTAGGCGGCAAGCTAGATTGCTATTGATGCTGCAGGACTATGACCTCCTGTTTCAGCATACTCCGGGGATTAACATGGGCCCCGCGGACATGCTCTCGCATAAAGATGATGTGGAAATGGCAAACGACAACACCACTGTCTCTTTACTGCTGGGGGAGCTTTTTATCAAATGACTCGACACAGACATCCGGACTTCTATCAAGAAGTCATCCACCTCTGACCCATTCATCATCGGTCAACTATGTTCGCTCCACGAGGGTGCATTGGGCATACCCCACTCCTCTAATCATGACTGGCGCTTTGACGATGGGATTCTCTATTTTAAGGACTGGGCTTATGTGCCCAAAGATCACTGATGTGACCTCCTCCACATTTTGCATGATTCGCCCACGGGCGGTCATGGCAGGTACTACTGAATGGTTAACCTTGTACAGCGTGACTATTGGTGGCCTGGCCTCACTGTGTTTGTGCGCCGCTTCATTCAGGGCTGCGCGACCTGCCAGGCTAACAAGGTCAATACCCATCCAACTGGTCCCCCATTAACACCACTCCCCATCACCTCCTCCCGACCTTTCCAATGTCTCTCTGTTGACCTCATTACAGACTTGCCGCTGTCGCATGGATATGATTCTGTCATGGTCGTGGTTGACCATGGCCTTACTAAGGGGGTGATTTTCACTCCATGTCACAAGAGCGCAGACACTGAGGGCGTCATGCAACTATTTTTTGAAAATGTCTTCCCATGGTTTGAACTCCACGACAAGATTATCTCGGACCACAGACCACAATTCACCTCAGCCTTCACTCGAGAACTGGCCAGGCTTCTTGACTATGATCTGCTCCTTTCCTCCACATACCATCCGCAAACCGATGGAGAAACGGAACGGGTCAACCAGGAACTTGAGACTTATTTTCGAATCTTTTGCCAAGGTGACGCCTCCCGTTGGTCGGACCTCCTTCCAATGGCGGAGTATTGTCACAATTCCTCCGTCCACTCCGTAATGGGGAAGACTCCTTTTAGCCTAATGATGGGGTACAAGCGACATGCCTACCCACAGATTGGAACTACATTCCTTCACACCCTCGAGAAACGACTCGGGGACCTCGATGAAGCCCGACTAGAAGCTACTGCTGCGCATGAGAAAGCACAACGATACATGAGGGAACGCGTAACCTCAAATTTCAAACCCTGGAAAGTTGGAGATAAGGTGTGGCTCAAAGGCTGCAACCTGAGACTCTGCTATCCCTCTAAGAAACTTGCACCTTGATGGGAAGGACCATTTGAAATTACACAGGTCATATCACTGGTATCCTACAAACTCCGGCTTCCATGAATGTGGCAAATCCACAATGCCTTCCACACCTCCCTTCTCACCCCATATAGGACTACTGTGGAACACAGGGATAATTTCATCCCACTTCCGCTGGACATTATAGACAGAGAAGAGGAGTTCGAGATTGATCAGATCCTAGCCCATCAGGGCTCTGTTCGACGCCACCATTACCTTGTTTCGTGGAAAGGATACCTGTCCTCCAAAAATACCTGAGAACCCGAGTCCAATCTTGGACACGCCGCAGATCTTCTTGAGGAATATAAGGCGAGGGATCCCCTCGCTTTTCCTCCATAACCACTGCATACCACTCTTGTCGTTATAAGTGTTGAGCCCTAGCTCTGCTACATGTCGTCCATCGCGTCCTCCTATGTCCACATTATCCCGGCCAACATCCCCGTCCACATCCACCGTCTCCCAACCTGCTCTCACCGGATCTTGTACTGCGCCATTATCGAGAATGCTGCTGCTTCCACCACCTTACCCTCCATTCCCGCTTACTGGGATGTTCCAGTACTCAGATCCTTGGTTGGTATATTTCATACCTACGCCACCTCCCGTACTCTCCACGCCCAGCTATTTCCAGATGGGACCCTGCCTGTCTACACCGCTGCCATGGAACAGTCCATCCACGAGTTGCAAGACACAATTCTCGATGCTCTCCATGACCATGGATTCGACAACATCTTTTGGGAACTCCCTAGACCCCTCTTCACATATATTCTCAGACTGATACTTAACACACTCCCCTCCAACCTACAATGATACTACTTCGACGACGACGAGAATCACCCATGGGATCGGGACACTTGGGCCCAAGATGAGGTTGACGGATCTAGGAGAAGGGAGGATGGAGATAGTGATGTAGGGTCCGCCTCAACCGATTGAACCGCCTCTTGCACCCCCATCCCAGTGCCACCTCCACCAACCCTGGCCTCTCGTGCTTCTACTGCAGGACCAACTGATGGCGGCGATGGAGGAGTTAGCAGCAATACTCGCCCCCGAAGTCTTTCAGAGCTCCCCATGTCCTCCAATGAGATTTGAAACTTCCTCACCACAATCCCCCTTCTCGGAGCCACCACCCCACCACCGGACAACTTCGTTCTCCCTGCCCAAGAACATCCCATCTCACCATCCCCCAGAGCAAGTTCTCATAAGCTCAAACAAGCTAAGGCAACACTTCGGTTTGGACTCCTGTCTTCTACCACACGAACTGTGGGAGGCTCTACTAAAAGACTGTGTAACTGCTCACGTGCAGATACACCCTATCCCACCTCTGGTAGATATAACAAGGACGCTGTGGCATCACCCTCACTGATGCCTGGCTCCTCCCAAAACCCAATAGATGTCAATTCTATCATTCTTCCTCCTCGTCGCCCCCTCGCTCGCTGCTTCACCTGTCGGGAATTCGGTCATCTCCATCCAGACTGCCCTCGCTACCAATGCCCGTTCTGCCTCACCACAGCACTGGGGCATATCCAAACCTTCTGCCCATGCCACCGCTGCCCCATCTGCGGAGAACTTGGACATTGTGAGGAGAATTGTGTCGTTCGCTGCAACCCCCAAGACAACTATGATCCAACCGACTACAAGGTGAATGAGGGAGACTGCGACTAAAGGGGTGGTCTCACAGGTGCTTCGACCATAAACGGGGGGTAATGTTACGGTCTACTAGGGGGGTATCTTTTCTCGCATCCATTACGCTTGGGCAGCACTGCTGCTTTACTTGTTTCTCTTTAGACTCTATCTCTTACTCTATGGAGTTTTATTCATACTGGAGTCGTCCTCCAGATAGTTTCTCCTTTTATATCGTTTTCTTACGTACTTACATGGCGCCCCGCCACCGCTTTATATTTAGCCTCTTCCTTCTGTTCCGCTTCCATACGGGATTCCTTCGGACTTCTGCCCGTATGGCGTTCCCCTTTTAGATCACACTGCCACATCCCGTAGTTCTGCATTATCAGGATGGACTATATGGAGTATGGTCGTCCTTCGGACTCCTGCCTCCTCTTTCCCATTATATCACTGACCTTACTCGCACGGACCAGGGGCCTACCGTATATATACTCTGTACTTTTATCATGTATTTCCTTAAGCTAGTTCTACGCAATACCAGCATAGTTCTAGTGATATTTCCCAAGAGCTCCAGTGGCTAGCACCTGGATATCGGAGACCCGTCGAGCCCACCTCGAGTCTCAGTTTGTCTTCTGAGATAGACTGTGGTAGACATCATCTAGCAGACCCCTCTACTCATTACCTCGCCCTCCACTCATTGAACTCGTTCTGACCAAGGTAACTTCATGCTCCGCTTGTCACTAACTGTGCTGCACATTACACACATTCCTCTCACGTATTCTTCTGCTGGTGTTCCAACGGTATCCACTTACTTAGTCATCATCCCTTCCATCTGTTTCTACTCCTTTCCATGCCTACCCTTAACACTTGTATATCCAACATATATAAGTCGTAGATACTGCTCTAGCGTTTCCTCATGCTTGAGCTCCTTTGTCTTCTTGTACCATGTACAATCTACTGCTCTTGCTTCACTCCCCGATGGTTCTAGCCCAGCTCCCTTGAACCCTTGAACTACTGGTCTCAGCCTAGTCCCCTTGACCTTCAATCCTCTGTTCTATAAGTCCTCATTGTACTTTAGACTCGACTCTCTTGTCTCTTGATCACTCAAAGGCTATGCTTGTTCCTACCCGGACCAAGCGTAACAGTAGGTTTTGATGAACCATTTAATGTTATATACCAACATTGGCCACCAAAAGCACAACAGGAGCCTGGTCTGGACTGTGTAGACACCTTTGTGTGCAAGGTCATCATGTGCCTCCTTACTAATTAGTCTGTACCATTGATGCTCCAGTATTACTAGCTGATGATGTCCATGTGGCTCTTGTTGCCACAAGGAACTGTTGAGGATAAAGAATTTGGTGGCAGAGTTAACGAAGGATTGAAACTCTACATTAGATTAGAGGGATGCTTGTGAGTTTTAAGAAAACCATGGATCAAAGAAATCCGGGCATTGTGTGTGACAGCCTTAACAGTCCATGGGATAGGGGGTGAGACCAGAGAAGAGACCAGTAAGTAAGAGGGAATGAAGTGGAGTTAGTAGGTGCAATGGAGATGTAGTATGGAAGGAAGAAGCAGACAGTCATGAGAAGAGATAAAGCAGGTTGTGATAATGGGATCAGTGAAGGAGGTGCTTCTATTATTGAGTAAGGTGATGCAAAATGAATAAGACTTGTCCAGCCATTCCTTGACATCATCATTCTCAGGGGGACCATTATTAGAAGGAGGATGGCAGGACAGGCCATCAGGGACCAGTGTGTTTAGTAGCCAGGATATGGTAAAGTTTGAAATGAGAGAGAAGTATACTGGCAATCCACCAGTTGATGGTCAAGTTCAGTTGAAAATCAGAGTTATCAATCATACCCTTCACGTACTTCACATCCATCTTGACAATGAGATTTGGGACACTGAAGATAAATACACAGACTGCCCAGAGTGCCCAGAACAGTCCATATAGCTCACACTTGGCCTGTAAATAGTGGCTCTCAACACTTGTGAGGCTTATTGTACAAAACCAGTTTGGATAGCGCTTGCCATCCTCACCTTCCTGTGATAGAATAAAACTGACAGTGATAAGGGAAGTGTCAATGACAAGGACTACCTCTCGGCCAGACTTGTAGTTGAGCCAGTGGAGTGCTGGCAATTGGATGATCTTCTCCTTGAGATGGCTCATCACAGTTTGCTGAGCATCACCCCATTCAAAGAGGACGCCCTTGCATGTTAGATTGACAAGTGGTCAAGAGATAGTGGCAAAGTTCCAGATAAAAATACAGACTACACCACAGGTCCTGAGGAATCCATGGACTTGCATGAGGGTCTTGCATTTTGGCCAATCACAGATTTTCTATACTTTGTCCTTGTGGGGGACTCAACCTTTGAACTTACAGTTGTGCCCCACTATGGTAGCATCAGAGGCAGCAAGGAAGAACTTCTTGGCTGAGACTATGGTGTTGACATTTTGGAGGCATTGGAGTATTCTATGAACAATAGTTAGATGATTCCAGATAAATGTACAAATGTCTGGATTCTCCAGGATGGTCTTAAATGAGCCATCCAGTCCTTGGAACCAGGTAGTCTTGGTTTTGACTGGTAAGTCATTGATGAATGACATGTTGTGGTAAGGTATCTCATTCTGTAAAATGAATGTCATATTGGCTTGATAGATTTGGGTGGCATTAGTATGTCCCATAGGGGGAGTGGTGAGATAGTGAGGACCAAGTGGACTATTGAAGGTCATCATGTCCTGAGACTTGGGGTGCAATAGGCACTGGTCATAACCTGCAAACAGGTCCATCATACCATAGACCACATATCTGCCAAACAACTTGGCAAGATGCTGGACAAAAGGAGGGACAGAAGAGTCCCAAATAGTGATAGCATTAAGGGATTGGAGGTCATGGACCAATCAAAGAGTCTTACCATCCTGCTTGAGCATGCAGAACCAGTGAGACCAGTATGCAGCAGCAGATGGCTCATAGACACTAGAGGCAATCTGGTCTTTAATGATCTGAATGGCTTGGTCTTAAGATAATGGTGAGATAGGGATGTTGCACAGGATCCATGAGGGATGGTGGGGATCTTGACCAGTGGAAAGTAGCATTTGTTGAGTTGTTCTCGCTCAGTTAGGATCCAAGTGAAGGCACTTTTATAGTTGAGGACAATCCACTCAATTTGAGTTCCTTTGGCCATAGCCAGTGTTACAGTCTACTAAGGGGGTACTCTTTTTCCGCCTTCACTATGCTTATGCTATCGCTCTCCTTTATTTGTTTCTCTTTAGACTCTGTCTCTTACTCTACATAGTTGTATTTGTACTGGAGTTGTCCTCCAGATGGTTTCTCCTTTTATATCATTTTCTTACGTACTCACATGATGCCCTGCCTCCACTCTATATTTAGCTTCTTCCTTTCATTCCACTTCCATATGGGATTCCTTTGGACTTCCGCCCATATGGTGTTCCTCTTTTAGATCACACTGCCACATCCCGCAGTTCCACATTATTAGGATGGACTATATGGAGTACGGTCGTCCTTCGGACTCCTGCCTCCTCTTTCCTTTTGTATCTTTTACCTTACTTGCACAGACCAGGGGCCTACCGTATATATACTCTGTACTTTTATCATGTATTTCCCTAAGCTAGTTCTATGCAATATCAGCATAGTTCTAGTGATACTTTCTGAGAGCTCCAGCAGCTAGCACCTGGATATTGGAGACCCGTTGAGACCACCTCGAGTCTCAGTTCGTCTTCTGAGATAGACTGTGGTAGACATCACCTAGTAGGCTCCTCTACTCATTACCTCGTCCTCTATTTGTTGAACTCGTTCAGACCAAGGTAACTTCACACTCCACTCATCACTAACTGTGCTGCACGTTACAGCCAGTAACTTGATGGGGTTGAGGTCAAGTTTGTTCAATTGTTC
Organism: Boletus insuetus; assembly: GCA_038093095.1. NCBI lineage: Eukaryota > Fungi > Basidiomycota > Agaricomycetes > Boletales > Boletaceae > Boletus > Boletus insuetus. Next base: position 9,652 of record JBBPRQ010000226.1, read on the forward strand.
CTGTGTGAAGTGGTCCCTGTAACGACCCTTATTCCCACTATACCTTATGAGGGAACTTGTGATGTTGTGAGTCCAACCAATAGTAGGATATGTGATCCTAGAGGCAACAGAGAATGTATATCAATGAAGAGGAAAGAACAAGTAAGGGGAAAATCCAAGTGAATAAGACTAAGGTCTGTACTACTATAAGTACGACTATATATATTATGAGAGACCATGCACAGACCAAGCTATGCTAGAGGCTGTACTAACCATAAGTAGTTAATAGTATGTCCACCGGGTACCATGAGGCAATAAGAGAGATAAGAGGTACTTATGCTATAGGTTCTAGATAAGAGCGGTTATTGCTATTGGCTGATAAGGGAAAGTGAGTCAAGAGGAAAAGCATGAGGCGACGATAAGAATGCAATGTGTATACCATGAGGTGCATAGCTGAGATAAGAGATAAGATCATGTGACTGGGGTCACGTGATGGCATGTGACTGGATCATGTGACTATGGTCACGTGATTGCTGTTGGACAATATGTTGATATATGTTTGGTATTTCTGTAATAGATTAGCAATGAATAGGAAAGTGAAGTGTAGTAAAATTTCAAGTAGTGTTGGCATTCAGGACCGCTATTGAGGGCGCTATAAGGGCGAGCATTACAGTCCCCTAGTGTGAAGTCCGGGGGGTGAGTGGGTAAAGGTACAAGACTGGCAAGAGGATTGTCTGGTAACTGGCATAATATGCAGTACTCCTCATCAAGAGGAGCCATAACAGACCAGATCTTTTTGGCTACTGGTTTGTAGGCCAGAGAATGTAAAACAAGGTTGAAAGCATATGTAGAAGAGAAAGCAGATATGTGAGAGGGTGATAGAATGGACTGCATGGTAGACATGAAAGAATATGTAGGTGAAGAGATCAATGGTCTATTGTCTGTTGCTGGACCAGCCAAAGAAGACTTGTCTGGAGACAAGGCAGTATATGAGAAGTTTGAAGTGGTGTTAGCATAAAAATCTCCCTGACCTTTTGGTGGCTCATCCAGATCTAAAAACCAATTTCCACAACAGATTGGTGGTTAGTGCAGTTTATACCTTTTTGACACCAAGGACATCCTTCAGTCCAAGGGTAAGTCAGCATCTTGTATTCTTTACTGAAGTTGGGGTCATGTAGTGTAATAGTCTGTGCACCATCAGGGAAATTATCAGTAGATGCACTCATAAGACAATGAAATGGTCAGCTGAGTAGAAGGTCAAAGTTAGCCCTGGGGACTATCTGCATCTGAAGACAGACCTTGCCTACACTGAAGTCTAGATGAAGGTTCTCAAGTACACTGATGGTAGACTCTGTGCTTGTGTTCATGTTAGACATGGTCTGATCTGACCAGTAGACTGAGAACTGTCCACACCTGCTTGGGCATGGCAACAATCTAGTATCCAGAACAGCAGTGAGAGTCTTGCTGGTGTTGATTACCTTGGCTTTGAGGGATTGTACTGGGACACTATGGTGCACTACAATGAGGCCTTCATTGTTCTGGTGAACTTGGTCCCCAAATTCATGCTCCACAGAGCCAGGATCTTTACCAGCAAGTTCGTTGACCTATATGACATTAGTAGATACAGGAATATGTTTGGTAGTAGAAAGCTGCTGAAGTTGTTTGCAAAACTCCAGGGCAATGGATAGTAACTCTTTGACTGGTATAGGGATGGTGATCTCTAGTACCTGGTGTTACACTTGGTTCAGGTAGGTACAAGTGTAGCGTCAAGTCTTAAGTACAATGAGGACTTACAGAGTAGAGGATCAAGAGTCAAGGGTACTTGTGGGGGCGTCCACACAAGGGTCAAGGGGACTGGGCTAAGATCAGTGGATTGATGGTTCAAGGAAGCTGGGCTTAAGACCAGTGAGAGATGAGGCAAGAGCTTTGGATAGTACACGGTAAGAGAAAACAAAGAAGCTCAAGCATGGGGAAACGCTAGAGCAGTATCTATGACTTATATATGTTGGATATATAAGTGTTTAGGGTAGGCATGGAAGAGAATGGAAACAGATGGAAGGAATGATGGCTAAGTAGATAGATGTCGTTGGAACGCCAGCAGGATGAACATGGGTAAGGAATATGTCATCATAGGGGAATGGAAAGTAAGTCAGTCAAGAATAGATGAGTCATGTATTGGTACAAGACAAGGAAAGAAAAGAGAGAGTTGTAACACCTGGTCTATGATGCACCTAGAGGTGGTGTCATTTTCAAATAGGAAGATGTACCTAAACTGCCTGGTTGGAATAATAGAAGCATTGTTAGTCTAATCAGGTCTAGTAGAGATGGTACTATTGGGGGAAGAAGAAGAGGATTGCGAGGTGGATGCTACCAGGGCTGCAGGCTGTGTAGGTTTGGCAGTGATAGTGCATGCTGCCTCAACCACAAGAGAGATGATCTCCTCAGATTCCATAGTGGCATGAGGACCAGGACAATAGGTCCTGTGAGGTGGCATCTCACCACTGTCAAAGTGCATCTTGAAACCTTTTGCCTTACCCTTGTTAGCCTGGAATGATGCCCAAGCTTGAGCAATGTAGGGTTTGAAGTCTGGGTAACTGAGTATGGGAGGTTCTTTGTCATCTGAGTTGTTGATCACCTCCAAAAAGACTGACAGTTTAATGTCAAGAATAGTATTGGTATCAGGGTAGGTCAGTGAGACTATTCCTATAGTGATGGTAGGTGGCAGTTGGAATATGGTAGTTGTTGGTGGCAGAAGCCAGTCTAAACAATTCCTGAGACAATGAATTCCATGGATACATGGGATGTGTCGACCATCCAGTAAACAGAGCTGACTGTCAGAACCTTGGCAGGCTTTACCAGTCTGTATGTAAGCCTGAATGTAAGGGCAGTTACCCATAAAATGGTTGGGGTCTGGGCAAAAGGCACAGTTGCTGTTAATGACTCTTTGGATGGTGGTGTTGATAACAAGGGGTTGCTGGCAACCTTTCTGGACTATGCCAATCAGGTTCCTAGCAAAAGGTAAAGGTCTAAGGATGCAATATGTTTGACCCTAAAGGGATTTAATTGTGAGTTGAAGAACAAGAGGACATGGAAATGAAGTCCAAGTCTCCTAGACAAAGTCCAGAATTTTGAATAATAGAAAATAAGAAGTGAAAGGACACCTGAGAAACACCTGAGCTTTAGTTCGTAGGGGGATATAGTGTTGAGTGTGTGAGAGGTAAGTGAGAGAGATGGCAAGTCATGTAATGGGTACTGGACTTTGTATTGGAGACGATGTGGGCAAAAAGAGATGATCAACACCAACTGGGTGAAAGATGTATTTGGATATCCAAATACAGATATTTATAGTCCAAGAGTATACTCCAGACTTAATGGTAACCAAGAACAAAGTAAATATAAGAGATGAAACAAACATTAAGTATGGGATGTCATGAACTCTGACTAAGTCCCTGTAACAAGTCAAATATCAAGTCTGAGAACAATGTGCTCAGGAACAAACATGGAGTTGTCATTGTAAATGGCAATGCTCATGAAATGATTCTGTAATTAGGTTTTTAGGACATGAATAAATGATTATGAACCAAACAAAGAATACCTGACATGATTCAGATGGACATAGACAAAGGACATGGATTCAGACTAAAGATAAGCACTTGTTATGGTCTACTAAGGGGGTACTCATTTTTCACTACACTTGTTTGCACTCTCATCTTCCGACTCGTTCTCTCACCATACATGGTTGTATTCATAGTGGAGTTGTCCTCCACATCTACCAGATACATTTCTTGATTCACTTCTTTTTATGTCTTACATAGCGCCCCACCCCCAATACCCTATTTAGACTTCTCCTTTGTGGAACTCCATTTCTATTTCATATTCATGCTGCACACTTATACTTAGACATGACTTGCTGCTGTGCATTGAGTCATACTTGTATGGAGATGGAACACCTTCAGGCTTCTGCTTCTTTATTTTATTTTCTATCTCTTGCATGGACCAGGGGCCTACTGTATATATAGTCTTGCTCTCTCATCATATATTTTCCCTCTAAGCTAGTTCTACACAATATCAGTGTTGTTTCTAGTCACCTCCAAGTTCTAGTGAGCCCATTGTCAGTATCTAGGATAGGAGAGACCTGCTTAGGCTTCACATCGTCCTTTAGTGTTCCCTCATCACCCTTCTGTCCTTTTATGCTATGCTTCTTTGATTCATATTGCAGCACACTACCTCAAGACTACACTATGCTTTACAACACTTTGGACTTTGATTTCTCTTAGGATATAAGGAGTAGGGGACTGAGGATGAATGATGTGGAGGCTAGATGAGGTCATATGAGGTTAGGGAACATAGCTTCCCTATAGTGGTCTGTTTGGTCTTAATAGCCAGAGTAGAGACTGGTGGTATGGCCTGAGGGATAGACACAGATGGACCTGGCATGGCCCATATGGGATAGTATGGCTGAGATGGAGCTGTGGTGGCATAAGTGGGCAATAAAAGCATATGTCAGACTGTGCCGGTGAGGAGAAACTTGGTGGTGTAACATTTGCCAATTTACAGTGTCTTTTTCACTTTTTCCTTATTTTGATTCTAGCTTAATAGCTTATCTTATTGCATCACTTGACCTTATCAAGATGGTGTCACATGACTTGCCTCATTGTCAACATATGTCTACCTCATTGCATGCATAGCCTTTACATGTGTCATACATGCTTTTCCATTTGATCTACAAATCTCTTATCGTCCAATAACATTAATAGCTCTTATCAGTAGGCAGTGCTTATCATATAGCCTCACACACTTACCATATAGGATAGCCAATAGCATAAATAGCTCAGTAGTACACAGCTTGGTCTGTGCACTATTCTCCATAGTATAAATATCTAGGGTACTTTAGTGTAGAGTACTTTAGTCTTGTTTTCTCGGAGTTTTCCCTACTTTTCAATCAAAGGCTAGAAGCCATTGACCATTGACATTGCCATAGTCCAGAGATGCTACTTATTGCTCATCAACATCTTATAGTCTATTGAATGCCTTTAGTGCTTGATTGGATACTTGGTCATCTCAGGTGGCTTCAATGATGTTAGCAACCAGGTAAGGATCAGATGGATGGTGAGTGGTTTTCATAATGAGGAAGTGTTGGAAAACTTGGATTTCAAGACTCTCTGGTAGACTGGGGAGGAAGAGTGAGTCATGGTCTAACTCCAAGAGCTTCCTTTCTTGAATGAGCAGCTTCACAACCTTCATAAACTTACTTTGGTACTCTCCTAATTCCTCAATAGTGCACATGGGCTTAGTGCAAAACTCTTGTACCAAGTACTGAATATCAGCATGGCAGTACCAGTTAACTCCTTTGCAACTGGGATACATGAGTTTTACCACAACAATAAAGTCTGCCCATACAACAGAAATGGCATCCACTTCATCAAGGAGTTCCCAACCTTCAGATTCCTCAAGGTCTGCTTATCATATGGCAGCACAGATACATAGTCTCTGCTGCTGTGAGACCAGATGCAGTGGCAAGTTGATCAACATCCTCTAAAAACTGAGGCAGCAAAGTGTTACAGTTTACAAACTTTGGGGGTACTCATTTTTCTCCTTCTTGTTCTCTCACCTCTTGTCTCATTCCCTCACTGTATGCAGTTGTATTCATAGTGGAGTTGTCCTCCACACTACTAGATGCGCTCTCTGGATCTCTTTCTCTTTATGGCTCACATGGCACCCTGCCATAATACTCTATTTCGACTCCCTTTCTGCTTCCATTCCACATTGCCTTATTCAGACTTCATCCATTGTGGAACTCTGTTTGTATTTCATATTGTGCTGCACACTATATCTTAGATCTGACTCGCTGCTGCACATTGAGTCATACATAGACAGAGACAGAACACCTTTGGGCTTTCACTCCTTTATTTCCTTTCCTATCTCTTGCAAGTGAGCCCATTGTCAATATCTAGAATAGGAGAGATCCACCTAGGCTTGCATTCCTCTCAAGCTCAGCATTGTCCTTCAGTGTTACCTCATCATCCTTCAGTCCTGAGGAAAGTGGTGGTTCCTAGAGATGGATAGGCCCTCAGCTCATACCCCATCATGAGCAAAAACAGAGTCTTTTCTGTTATGAAGTGGACAGAGGAGTTGTGACAGTATTCTGTCATTGGCAATAGGTCTGACCATCAGGTGGCATCTCCTTGGCAAAAGATCCAAAGATAAGTCTCTAGTTCCTGATTGACCTGTTTTGTTTCTCTGTTGGTCTGTGAATGGTAGGTGGAGGATAGGAGCAGATTGTAATCAAGTAGCCTTACTAGTTCTAGAGCAAAGGTCAAGGCAACTTGTGGACTATGGACTGAGATTATCTTATTATGGAGTTCAAAGTGGAAAAAGACCTTTTCAAAGAAGAGTTGCATGACACCCTTGGCCCAAGATGTCCTTGCTTTTATGAGTTGGGCAGAAAATTACCCTCTTGGTAAGACCATGGTCGACTGTGACCATAATTGAATCAAAGCCCTTGGACTATAGCAAGTCTGTGATGAGGTCAACCAACAGACATTTGAATGGGTGAGTGTGAGTGGACATGACAGGAAGAGGGGTAAGTGGAGGGATGGTGGGGTGGGTATTGACCTTGTTGGCCTGGCATGTTGTGCAGCCTTGAACAAAGCAGCGCATGAACATGGTGAGGCCAGGCCACCAATAGTTAGTTGTACCATATTTATGGTTTGGTAGTAACTGTCATGACCTCCCATGGGAGAGGTCTAAGGCACCTTCATGGAGGGTTTGAAGTTGATCAATGACAAAAGGATCAGAGGAGGTAGACCACTTGATGGCTGTGAGAAGGTCTGTGTTGATGTGTTTTAAAAATAGCTCTTCTGGAAGTAGGGTAACCTCAGACAAGTTCCAAAAATTTGGGGATAAACTTGTGGTAGAAGTTGCAGAATCTGATGAACCAATGGACTGCATGGACTTTGTTGGATGGTGCCCATGTCACAATTGCCAAGAGCTTGGTAGGATCCATCTTGATGATCCCTTTTAAATGACCATACTAAGGAATTCTATCTTAGTTGCATTGAAGATGCATTTCTCCAGTTTGAGGCCGAGTTGGTTCTCTCTTAACCACTCCAATACTTGCCTCATCCTTTCATGATGTTCCTTGAGATCCTTGAAGTGGATCAACATGTCATCCATACAAATAATTAACCATCCTTCCACCACCATATCTTTAAAAATGAAGTCCATGAATGACTGGAAGGTCGCAGGATTGTTGCAAAGGCCAAAAAACATAACAAGAGGCTGAAAGAGGCTGAAAGGTGTAATGAATGCCACCTTCCAGGTGTCTTTGGTCTTGATCTGGATGTTATTGTAGCCCCAGCAGATGTCCATCTTCATGAAGTAGTGAGAACCTTTGAGCTAATCCATCAAGTCTCCAATAAGCAGGAGAGGGTATGTATTCTTGACAATGTGCTTGTTAAGGTAATGGTAGTCTTGGCATGGTTGAAGATTACCATCCTTGGAATTGAGTGAATAGGCATTTGCAATCCTTGATGTGAATGAGTCATCTAGATCTATGCTATGATCAAACATCTGATATGGTGAAAGGGGACCATCTTCCCTCTTTTGGAAGATGTCCTCGAAGTTGTTAAACTCCTGTGGAAGTTCAACTTTGTCCTTCTTTATATCTTGAGAAGTTGATATCATAGTTTTTCTTATTGAGGGTCCAGTTGGCTCATCTTCGTCAACCTCCTCACAGTCTATAAGCCCTGGAATCTCCTCCTACTAGGTGGTCAGTTCCACCTCAGGTACCTTCAGTATGACCTCTTCAGCCATAGCTGTAAGTACTGGGTCAATTTTGCGACTCCACCAGAAAGCATGCTGTTGCTGGAGTTTTGTCAACTGGCATTTCCTATTCCAATAGTGTATTGTACATGAGAAACCAAATTCTTCAGCTTTCCTCCTCGCCTGGAGTATATGGACCTTTCCTGTACTCTATCTCCGGATTTCAATCTCAGAGTCATGGGAGCCCAAGGATGATCTCATTGACAAAGTCTAAGAGAGGGCAGAAATTGCCCGATACTGTAGTACATTAGTTAGAAATAAAACTAGTAAGTAAAAGTAACTCACCTCAGCCACTGCCTAAGCTGGACAGAAATGACTGAGGTGCTTGTGAGTGAGATACAGGTATATATATGCTATGGGTGAAGGCACACTTGTATTATGTTACCTACAATATTGCCGTGATAACCCTGAAAGAAGGTTATAAGGATTAAGTGAATGAGATGTAGTACTTCTGGTGCTTCTGTGCTTTCTGAGGAAGTTCCAGAAGTGGTTCTAGTGTTTCCAAGCTTGGAAGAGTGCGGGAATATTCTGGAAGTGGTTCTGGTGGTTCCGAGTCCAGAAGGCATGGGAACATTCCGGAAGTAGTTCCAGAATAGGAGTTCCGAGATTGGAACATGGAACTATTGGAACTGTTGTTATTTGTCACTCATCCTTGCCACAGTCAATAACAAGGAACTCTCAGAGTTCAGTGGTTTCTCCAAGCTGGATTAGCACCAATGCCTCTTTTCATATTAGTCATCATGGTTTGGCATACCATCTATGTTGCTTGCCCACAGGGGAGTCTTTAGTCATGTCATGGGTATGTTGTTGGCTACCATAGTAGCATACTCAATGAAACATCTGGTTGCCCTAGAATTTATGAGAGCTTTTGTGTCAATGCTTTTGAATGTAGTGTGATCAGGGGAATAGAGGGTGACAGGAATAGATAATGATTGTGAATTCACCCCCAATACAACACTGAAGATAATCTATGATAACAAGAAACCTTGGCAGATGATGATAACCACCTGTTCCTATTATGGTCTACAAAGGGGGGACACTTTTTCCTACACTTTTCTTTGTTCACTTGTCTCTCATTTTATTCTCTAACCATATACAGTTGTATTCATAGTGGAGTCATCCTCCATATACCTAGATGCATTTGTCCTGATCTCTCTGTCTCATGACTCACATGGCTCTCCATCATCCATGCTATATTTAGACTTTCTTCTTTCACTGTTCTACATCAGTCTTATTCAGACTTCTTTCAATGTGGAGTTCCATTTCATTTATATCTGTGCTGTGCACTCACATTTCATATTCTTAGCTAGGACTCTGATTGCTGTGCACTCAAGTCATTGTTGTATGGAGATGGAATCTCTTTGGACTCCCACTCCTTCTTTCCTTTTACAATACTTGCACAGGCCAAGGGCCTACCATATATATAGCTGGTTCTATGCAATACCAGCATTGTTTCTAGTGACCACCAAGTCCTGTGGGATTCCAGGATAGGTGAGCCAATTGAGTTTTTGCACTACATCTCTTAGACCAGTTTCACAACACTGTTTTATCACTATGATGCTATGAATTACAAAACAACTAGCTTTTCAACCTGTCCCTACTTATACATAGAGGACACACTCCACCTCCACAATTTCCCGCCTTGGTAGATTCAGAGTGCCCTTAGACTCTCCAGATCAACCTGAGTGAAAAATAGGGATGATTGGAGAAAATGCTGATTGATAACACTTATAGCCTTTTGTGTAGTTTCCATTCTCTGCACCTTTAAGAAATTTCTCAATTGTTGAGTGTTTAGTAGATCTCCCCCATGCTTCAAAGATATTTTTACTATTGAGTGGGGGAGCCCACATATAAACTTTCATTTGAATAAGTAATCATCTAGAGGTTGTACCATCTGGTAAGCATAATGTCTTAAGTCATTATAGTATGCTAAAGCCCCCTTCTCTGGGCCTAGTCTTGTTCATCATATTGTTCAGTGGTGTTCTGTGCTGATGCTCATTTGAAGAGTCCACAAATTAGATCTTCAAAGGACCATATTGTATCCTTTAATCTAAAGATTCAACCTCCTAGTTATACTATTAAGTGTAATGCTTGCCCTCACAATGCTTATACTACCTTGAAAACCATTACCTTTTTACTTTTTTTCCTTCACTAGATCACTACAGAAAACCATCAAGTCATATCTTTTCCTATCATATGATTAGCAGTCACATGATATCACATGATACATCACATGATCTTATCTTGGCTATGCACCTCATGGTATACACATTGCATCCTCATGGTCACCTCATGCTTTTCCTCTTGACTCACTTTTCCTTATCATCTAATAGCAGTATTCCCTCAGAACAGCCTTCACCTCATGATACCCAGTAAGACATACTTTTAACTACTTATAGAAGCCTCTAGCATAGCTTGGTCTGTGCATGGACTCTCTTAGTATATATTGTCTTACTTCTAGTAGTGTAGACTCTAGTCTTATTCACTTGGTTCTTAGAACATACTTCTTTGTTCTTTCCCCTTCTTGTTATACATTCTCTGTGGATGATTACCCATAGGTTGGTAGCCAGCATTGTTACCATAGTTTATAGGAACATTTTGCTGTGTGTCCTTGTCCTCATCTTCCTCAAACAAATCATCATTATCATCAGAGAAGTCTTCTTCTGGAGGACCATTTCCTCCTGCTCCTCCACCTTGTGGGGATCCCTTATTATTTTCACTATTTTCAAATAGATCTCCTCCTTCATATGGATGATCTCTATTGGGGCATACTCCCCTCAGTCTCCTGATCTTTCTGTAACATTTGCCAATTTACATTGTCTTTTTCACTTTTTCCTTGCATTGATTCTAGCTCAATAGCTTCTCTTATCGTATCACGTGACCTTATCAAAATAGCGTTACATGACCTACCTCATTGCAAACACATGTTTCACCTCATTGCATGCATAGCCTTTACATGCATCTTACATGCTTTTCCATTTGACTCACAAAAACTTCTATTGTCCAATAGCATTTATAGCTCTTATCAGTAAGCATAGCCTCATATACTTACAATATAAGATAAGCCAATAGCATAGATAGCTCAGTAGTACACAGCTTGATCTGTGCACGATTCCCTATAGTATATAAACTGAGAGTACTTTAGCACAGAGTACTTTAGTCTTGTTCTCTTGGAGTTCTCTCCTAATTGTACTAGGAGTTTCCCACTCTTCAATCAAAGGCTAGAAGCCATTGACCATTGACATTGCCATAGTCTAGAGACACTACTCATTGCTTGTGCTCCTGACTCTATTCCTTGATCCACCATTGATTTTCTATATTAGAGCAGCTCTAAGGTGTTCAACCTTTATTGCTCAGTGGAGTCCAGGATTTACACTGTGATTATTGAATTTCTCAGGCCCTTGCCCATATTTGATCCATTGTCAGTGGATCCCTTTCAAATAGGTATTTACTATTAATAGTGTGAGTTCAAGGTCTATTGGAGTCAATGATCTCCTTGGTGAAGGTATTACACCTTCAGTATACATATACTTGTGCAACAGGGCTTTTGTCTCTTGTGTCTGAATTAGGCTCAATGGTGATTCAAGTCAGTTTGATATCAGTATGCTGAGAGGTCACTGGACTGATCATATCCTTCTATTCATCTCTTAAGGTCTCCCTTATCATTCTTTTGATTTGACTTTCTGATTATGGGGTATGGAATTCTCCAGGCATTTAGTCTCTAGCTGTTTGCCTTTGTCTTTTAGACTCTTTTTTTTTCCATTAGGAGGATCTTTGGAACATTGTTGACCACTGAGTATGAGTATGGCCTCTATATACCCATACCCACATAATAGGTTGACATATCAAACATGGATATAGTAGGTGACATTTGAGACTCAGATATCATTTAGTATGTAACGCACAGTGAAGTGTTGACTGAGTGTGCTGTGATATAGGTCGAAAAAGCATAGCATGAAAAGACAGAAGGGTGATGAGGCAACACTGAAGGACGGTGCTGAGCTTCAAGATGATGCAAAGCCTAAGCGAGTCTCTCCTATCCTAGATATGACAAGGTACTCACTGGAACTCGGAGGTGACTAGAAACAACTCTGATATTGCATAGAACCAGCTTAAGGGGACAATACAGGTGAGCAAAGTGAGACTATTTATATGGTAGGCCCTTGGTCTGTGCAAGAGATAGAAAAGGAAATAAAGAAGTGGATGCCCGAAGGTGTTCTATCTCCATACAAGTGTGACTTGATGTGCAGCAGCAAGTCATGTCTAAGTATAAGTGCACAGCACTAATATGAAATACCAATGGAGTTCTGCAATGGAGAAGTCTGAATAAGGTAATGTGGAACAGAGGCAGAAAGAAAGTCTATATAGGATATTAGAGTGGGGCACTGTGTGAGTCATAAAGAGAAAGAGATTGGGAAACATATCTAGTAATGTGGAGGATAACTCCACTATGAAGGACAAGAAAACAAACAAGCATAGCAAGAAAATGAATACCCCCTTAGTAAACCATAACATAGTAATTTTACACAGCCAGGAAAATTTGAGCCTCTACTCATCACCCAGATCTCAAGGGATCAAAGAACATGGGTTCTCATATTTTGGAGAATTGAAGATCTGAGGTATTAGAGAGGATAGGAGAAGATCATAGGAAGAAAACAAGATTAAGAGGAAGAGAACTATTAATAATAATTTTCATACTAAGAATACTACTATACATCTTGGAGGTATATATACTGATGTCCAGATAATCTCCAGACCAGAGAAATAGAGAGAGTATAGACAGAGGTGATGTACATAGGAATCATGCACAGTGATGAATTAGCATGGGGAACAGAGAACAAAAATGCCAAAGGGCTGTATAGAGGAGAATGTAAAGTAATGGGAGGGAAAGAGATGTAATACGGAGGTAGGACTAAGGAGATGGATCTCTGGTGTAAATCTGATGATTTCTGAAGATGACCTCTGGTGGGGGGGAGTTCAACAGAAGTGTGACCTTGATCTGAGGGACCTAATGGAGGTGGGCTAGAGGTGTTTGGAGATGACCCAATAGGAGTCAGAACTGGATATGACACCCCCTCAAGAAGCAATATGTGAAAGCATGTCGATAAACGTTGGGGGCCTGAAGTGATGGTGGCAGCTGATCAACACAAGCTATCAAAGAAGAAAACATAAGACAGTATTAGAACTTACCAGCACACTAGCTTGATCACAGCTGCATTAAACAAACAATGTCAGCTACTTGAATTGTCAAATGACATTTGCCAAAACCCACACATTAATAGTCTACTGGATCACCAAGTTCCTGCAACCATATGAGATTGTCAGGGACTGGGAGTTTATGATACTAATTAAAACAGGGCATCCAGAGTACTATTTATTCACCAGCAACAGTCTTACAAGACATGCAAATGTGTTGCAAAGATGTTGAGGATGTGTCATTCTTGTTCTTATTAAATATTTGGTCAGTAGTACAAGTCAACACATAGGAATATAAAGGAAACTTAGCTTTACAACTGATGTATGGATGTCACCCAAACACCATGCATTTGTGGTCTTCACAGCACATCTTAAGCATGCTGGGCAACCTTGGAGCATGCCAGAACCAATATAATAGCAATATAAAATGCAAGCACACAAATGACCCCAAGAATGGTAAAATTCCATGGTACAAAAATTTATCAATACTACTAACATTCTTTGTTATAATTTAAGTCAGAATTCATAATGGTTTCTAACTCATGATGGTTGAACTCTCAAATTTTCCTTTTGATGATATTAGATTTAACCTATTGCCAATTTTAATAAATAATAACATCACAACTAGAATCTTTTAAAAACACCTTTCTAATAGTGTCAGATTCAATGTATTGGCTGTATTGATAAGTTAGATCATCATAACTCTAATTTTCCCAAAATTACCTTTCTAATGGTGTCAGATTCAATGTATTGCCTTTTGTGGTAAATGACATCATCATGACTGTTATCTCTGAGAATCTACCTGTCTGATGGCATCATGTCCAATTCATATGGTAGTTCATATAGCATTAGCTATAAGCTGGATGCTAACTTTATTAACAAATGGTTGTAATCTCTGTTTTGGTAGAGACTTTTGGCCTAACACTTCAGTGTCTGACAGGCCATGTCATAAGTGTCAGGCCAGTGGCTGTGTAGTGTCAGACTAGACTGTGAAGTATTAGGCCAGGCCATAACAGCTCATGATATGGCCTAACACTGATGGCCTGACACTGCACAGCCACTGGCCTGACACTAATGACCTGACACTGCACAGCCACTGGCCTGACACTTCACAGCCATAATACTGACACTTAGTCATCACCATAAAAATTACCAGACTGTGAGAATTTTGGCCTGACACTACATAGCCACTGGCCTGATGGACAGACATTTAGAGGGAGTGTAGATGGCAAAGGTTAGGTTAGGTTAATATGGAGCAGCACATTTCCAATCTGGAAAGTGGGGCTATCCAGCAGGCAGAAAGCATTCAGAGTCTTGAGGCCCGAGTTAGCACAACTCAGGCCACCATTGTAGCAGCTCCATCTAGGGACAGGAGAATGCTGCAAGAATTGGTGGATAGCTCACGCAGTGACCTTCATGAGGACCTTTGAAGCATGGAGGACAGGTTGTCCACACAGCTAGGGAAGGTGGAAGAAGGGGTACAGCACTTGGAGAGCTCTCAAGGGGGTTTTTTTGAATGCCTACTTAACGCAATTACATGGGGGTCCAGGTTAGTTAACTCCTTTCATTCCTCACTAGTAACCATAATTATATTGCCCAGATCAAGCAATTGATTGTTGGGTGGTCACAATGTACATCTGATGTGACAAAGATATGTTTTAGTTTACATGTACTATGTCCACCATTGTCTCTTTCCCATTTGTATCCAAGTTTGCATGTTTGGGAGGTTGTGCTCAGTCGGACATGGATGTGCATGCATAGGGGACACGGGTGAACCCATACTCAGGGTCCTGGACAGAGCAAATCGAGAATGTTTCCATCCTAACATGCAATCAAGCAAGGATCAGCAGGTTGGGGGATGACATATTGAGCAGACTGCATAGCCAACACGGCTGAGCTGGTTGGGTCTGAATTAATTGAGGACGACACCACCATAGAGGCTGAGAGTAGAGAAACATACTTGTGCTCGTAAAACGTGATTTGACGTTGTTGGTTTGGGGAAAAGGTTGAGATGTCGGGTGCTTGATGAAGTGTACAGGAGCACATCCTCAAGCAGCGCGCCGATCATGTCTAGAAGAGGGCATCAGTGCCAGAACGATTGCCGGGGCGTCAACGAATCCACCTACGAAAGCTTGGATCCTTTTCTTGCAGTCGCTCATTTCATATCTGACAGAGCTGCTCTCACAGTTGATCATCTCTTCGGTGTATGACGGCCACGTCTTCAAACTCGATATAATCCATGGCACCCTGACCAGAATGATGAGCCAGCGTGTCCAATTGTTGATACATGTGACTGACCTTTATCTTGGGTAAAGGGGGATGCGAGGGAGAGGTGTCTGCATTCTGCGTAGAGGTTGCATCCTTGAGACGAGAGGATGGGGAATTGATGGGGCTCAAAGGTCATGTTGGTAAACGGTGGTTGGGGCTGGTTGTCCATGCTCTAGCTGGTCTGCCCGGGTCGAGATCAGGGGGCGGAGCGATGCCAATGTCAGATGCCAAATGCCCCTGAATTCCAGGCACGAAGTGCGAGTTGACACAAGCAGTTTGTACAGCACCATCCTGATCATCACGGGGACGCGAAACAATGTGAGAGGAGGTATAAGTGGGACTGGATATTTCGAGCTTGTGACAGATCTGACAGATATTGCTGTGAGTAAGGGCGGACACAAGGCGTGTCAACACGTGGGCATAGTTCGGGAGAAGAGGATGATGATGGTATGATGATGTAGTGGTGCCGTGGGGAATAGGAGGAGGATGGGGATAATTCAGACTGGGAGGACAGGCTGAGTCTGGTATGAATGGTGAATATTTGAAAAAGACTACATATGAGGTACCTTAATCTCTCAGATATCATGAGTAGTAGATGTATGTTTCTGGAGGTACAGTCGAGCCATTTTCAGTTAATGTAGAAAATCACGATCAGTGCAAGAGCTTGAAGACGTATGAAAGAAGGTGAAGCCACAAACCCGATGAAAAGGAGACCCAAATTCTCCAGTTCTGCAGGTGAGGGGAGGTTGTTGGACGCAGTGCTCATAGTTGAAGTTTGGAGTGTGTACCCCATGCGTGTTTATATCACGACAGTCAATACAATTCATAGTAAGACTCTAAGTTAGCAAAGTCTATACCAGGAAAGACGGACAGGGCCCATGATGATTTTTTTTATGAGCCTAAGCCTAGCATGTGCACTGCCACTTTTCGCACGCTGGGGTTACCTTCCTGCCGATATGTCGGATCCGCACAAGCTCAAGGTGATTGATGTTGATGAGTGGGATGTATTCTGCACAGGGGTTCGCCACTGCATCCTTGTTGATTGTCCCCCCTCTCCTTGTCCCAAGAAACGCCGTCACCTTCCAGTCATCACAGACCACGATTCAGACAGGGATGACCCTCCAGCTGATGAGCATGAGGTGATTGACATCGACAAGTGGGACATATTCTGCACAGGAGTACGCCACTGCGTCCACATTGATTGTTCCCCCTCTCCTCATCCCAGGAAATGCCGTTGCCCTCCAGTCATTGCAGACCACGATTCAGACGATAATCCTCCAGCATCCCTCAACCTGTGAGTCCACCTTTCATTGTGCCATTTGCGGTCCCTTGAATACTGACAGAGACAGTATCTCAACAGACCCCACTCTCATTTGAGTGAGGTTCCTGTAGGAAATCCCGGGATCATGCCCAACTATGACATTCAGCAAGCACGTGCACATAGTACGTTGATGTGCTCGCACTCGAACATGCTTGTTCTCAACAAGATCGAGGCCAACCCTGAGTAGAAGGATGAGGTGCTACAGCAGAATCAGCCAATCAGAGTGCAACGTGCACCATATGTTTTTCTGTGTAAATTACTGCTATATCCACCATGTATCCCTTCCTGCACATACTAACCTCCATCTCTGCGCGAGAGGGTCTGGCGCTAGCGCAATAATCCATTAGGTCGAGACGGATGGACTCGAGAGGATAGTCTTCAAATTGCTCGATGTCATGTGTGCGGAGGGAAATGTAGGGTATGACGTCGCAGGAAGAGAAAAGCGATTTGTAACATCCAGAACGGATAGCGGTCGAGATGAGCTGGGGTGCTTGTGTAGGTGGATTAAAGATGGCCCAAAGAGATGAGCACAAAATGTACGCTATTGTCTGCGACATTTGGGAGATTGTTGGATCTGGTGAGTTGCTAGACGGTTTGAACAAAGTGTTCAATGGTGGGTGACTTGGCGAGTTGATCAGTGTATAGTTTGATGTAGAGCTGATCTCAGCACATACATATCGTACAGCGCGACGTGACGTGCCTCTGTGATCTCAAAGATGACCGTTGAAATGACCAAACCCACCGATGGGTCTAGTGTTTGAGAACCAAGAGTACTAGAGTGGATCAAGTGCGATGGTAGTTTGGGAAAACTCCAAGAGAACAAGACTGGGGAGTCTTGGTCTAATGGCTCTGGTATTTATACTACAGGTACATGCGCACGGACCAAGCTGTGCGAGATAAGAGGTACATATGCTATAGGCTAAGGCTGTACATATGATAAGAGTTGTTAATGCTATAGGACGATAAGCATACTTGTGCTATGAGTCATAGATAAGGGTCACGTGACCAGTCATGTGACATACCATGTGTTTGTCTAGAGCGCATAGCCATGAAGATCCATATCGTGGGAGAATAATGGGCTTCGTGGGAAAGTAAGCAAGTGGAGCATTAGGATAAGAAGTGTAGTGTGTTTGTAGTGAATGCGACACTTGTGTCTTTTCTTGTTGAAACAAAGCCTAGAAAAATAGGGAAAAATATAGGAAAATAAGGGATTGTAACAGATTGTAACAACCGTCTTGAAACGTGCCAGAATTTCGGAAGGGATGGTGTGGCGTCGTTGGGCTGAAACACCCGTCAGATTACTATGCACATCAAAGAAGTGCAACACAAACGTCTTTCAGTTCTGGCAGATCCCACGTCAGAAATCATTGAAACCAGGAGTCAGATGGGCATGATTGGATGGATTGGACGAATGTCAATGAGATCGGACCATTTTTGGTGAAAGTCGAGCTCTGCGATGAGTGCAACGGACTCTGCGATCTGTGTGCAGATCCTCTTGTCTGCAGGATTGGAGAGCATGATCATTGCTGGCACGAGCTGGGCACAAAGCGTAACCTTGTCCTACTCGAGGAGAGGTGGCATGACATCTTGGGTGGGTAAGATACAGGTCTTTGTTGAATCTGATGACGCACCCCCTCCCATCTGAGTTTTGCAACATTTTTGAGGTAGATTCCACCTGTGAGATGAACAGCGCAATCTGGTGCGGTATCGAGGATGAGTGCGAGGAAATGGAGGCAGAAATCCATGCTGAGTAGTGAGCAGGTTCTGCTGCTGTTCTGCTTGTTTTCTTGATGATGGCTGGAGTGATGCGCTGAGGATGTGACGGTACAAAGATGAAATACATAGGTGGTAGGTGTTGATGAACATGGCATTGCACATTAGCAATCTGAGCTTGGCACGTGCTGAAGACAAGTATTTAGATAATCTATTGATCTATTGGAAGAGTATATAAGTCATGCAGTAGGTCAGGGGGGTCACTTGTCTGATTTCTGAGTCTTTGTCTCACCTCTCGCATATCCCTGTCTTGCGACAGTAGGTCCTACAGCCAGCTCATCACCTTTACTGACAAGACCTCTAACCCGCATATGTCACTCATGCCTTGTCTAGAACAATGCAGGTGGTTGACATGCCGTGGGGGCTGGACCAAGTCATGCACAACCACGCTGTCTTACCATTACTGCGATACCACATTCATCATTTTGCATGGGCAATTCATACCGTGTCCCGTCGGCATTGTGTGGATGGTAATACCCAGATCGCAGTACAATGTGAAAGTGTGACAGCCCACTCCGCAGAAGGAGTATGATATTGTACAAGAACGTGTAAGAAACTATGACCAACCACTAGCATTACAGCCCTACAATGTCTAACATTGCCACTTTGGGATTGTTTGCTTGGAAATTCCAAGCAAGGTGTCTTGAAATGGTGATACCGGAAGTTCCAGTTAGAGATGCTAAGTCAAACCTTAGTCTGGTGGCCAGCCCAAGGTTCTAAAAGAGGTTGCAACAAGGCAAACTGTTGATACACCGACAGTTGTCATTCACGTTACTGGTTTGGTTGTTATCTTGTCTGAGGTCTGTCAAAGGTCAGGCTGAACTTGAATACACCAACCACAGCAAGTAGTGTACAATTTCAATCAATTTGTCACCCGTGTGACGCGTGACAACGGCTGGGATGGATACAAATCCCCCGAGGATTTTTCGGTGTACGACATTCAGACCGAACGGTGGCCTGTCATCAGTCACAACACCACCAACGAAAAGAACGGACCGATCGCACAGAGTTGTCAATAAGATGGTCTTTGATACCAAGTTGGGTTCTATCTACCTGTTGGGGAGGCTAGGGGATGGTGATGTGATGCCTGCAGGACTGGAGGATGAGGAGGCATTGAGATGTGCTGGGGAGTGGGTCATGTTGAGGCAGACAGTGTATTGTTCTGAATTTTATAGGTATCACACGAGGGGATTGGATGGGGGAAAGTGGGATCTGTTGTCATTTGATATGGCGGTGAGTAGGCCTTGCACGTGGTGACAACAGTCAGTGCTCATGGCCACCAATGCATAGAGTTCAGGGGGTCCACCGCTGATATTCGACCATCAGATGGTGATGGACTGCGATGTGCAGGTACTGTACGTCTCTGGGGGATGGGTGGTCAATGGCGATTGGGACTCTCCAAAACACTCGGGGTTGTATAGTTATAGCATTCTGACGAGCAAATGTAAATTGCTCCAGTGAGTCGTCACACTTGTCTTTCAATCGTCTTGACGTCGATCCTAATCCCATTCTACAGATCTGTCCAATCCCCATCCTCACCAACACTCCAACCATCCCTTACCCTGCTTTGGACACTCGATGGCCCTCGACCTGCTCACTCACACGCTCTTCATTTTTGCAGGTCAACACGACAACAAGTATCTATCAGATATGACATTGCAACAAACACCATATCAGCACTGTCTGGCAGCTTCAGCGTGAGTGGCAGCCCAGATGCGTGTTTTACATAGAGGGCGGTGGTGGATCCGAGGTTAAAAGAGGTCTATGTGTGCGTGTCTTTGTTGGCGAACATGTGCCGGTTGGATGTGCTGATGGGGATGTAGGTTTTGTGGGTTGACACGGGCACGGGAGTCGTCGGCGATCACGGTGCTATGCTCGGACACCCAAATTGGGTGTATTGGTATATGAATCTGCCTCAACTGGGAAAGTGGATGCAGATTCTACCCGAGGTGGTTTCCGAGGTGTTCTCCGGTAGCGAGAATGGTGGTGATGGTGCTCGTGAAATTAGGCTTGGCAATGGTGGCGAATGGGGAAAGGACCAGGGACAGAGTGAGCCGTTGCCTAGGTATGCACATCAGGTTGTGTACAATGATTGGATGAAAAAGCTGTATATGCATGGTGGAAATGCGAGTGAGGGGAGGGGCTTGGTAGCGAGGAAAAGGAAAACGAGAGGCGAGGATACAGAAGGCACGGGTGGGGATGGTTCTGGGAACGAGAATTGGACGGGAGGTGAGTGCTCATCTTTGGGGGTTCTGATGTATGTTGGTGGGTAGGGCTGCACCGGAAGAGGTCGTATGACAGGCGAAGTATATCATTCAGTGGCAACGGTGCGGGACTTTTCTTGGACATTGTAGACACTGCTTATATCAATATAGGTTTCACGAGATGTGCAAAGAGCAACCTGCCGTCAAAGCACTACATTATTTACAACCCAACGTCTCGGACATGGTCAATCACACCAACCCCGAAGAAACAAGTGCTTCTCGCGCATTTGTTGTCACCAAGTGCGATGCTCTCAAAGTCTGTTGGGGGCATGGAGGCATCTGTACCAGACCAGTGTCCTCTGAGTCAAAGTCAATGAACATTGACGTTGATGCCATTGAACACGAAGAACCTGAACGTGAACCGCGCAAGAAGCAATTGAGGTCGAATACCCCTGACGACTCAGAGGTGTGGACGAATGTGTTTGATGGAGAGGATGAGGATGTGCTGGTGGCTTCGCATGTGCCTGCGTGCGAGCCGACGCATACATATACACCAACGTGTCGTGTCCACCAACCCAGGCTTGTGAGCCTGTGCTGCATGTGTGGACACCTGGAAAACGCGGTCGGGCAGTGTTGTCAATGGACGATGCATGCCGAAGCCGATGGAATGGGCACAACAACGGTACAGTCGCCCGGGTCAGTGTCAGCAGAGATGTTCAGTCAGAGGACAGAGGGGTTTGAGCAATTGCTAGAGTTTATCGGGGAGGAAGGGAAGCAGCCCAAAGGTTTGTTGTTGTTGTTGGATTTGGTCGATGCAGAGGATGAGTTGTAGAGGTCGTCGACTCAGGCACTGTCTGTTTTCTGGTACAGTGTACATCCATGTTGTTTACAGTAACTTACTCAAACTGATTTTGGTCTTGGCGACCATTTTTTGACATTTGAGAAAAAAAGGTTGGCGTGCGGTAAAGGTACTATGGTGTCGACCAGGAGCAACGTGCAAAGTAAAAAGTCCAACGCAATCAAGCGACTTGCAGCATTATTGCTGATATCACAGATGGATCAAATGATCAGATTAATGAATGTCCAGGCAATACACCTATACCGGCGTTCCAAGAGACTATCATAAGAGGCATAAATACAACATAAGGACCTTTGGAAGATTGAGTCTATCCATCCTGGAACATGTCATGACTCTGACCTGGCACATGCTGCATGTATGGGTTAGTTTAAGTCTATCAGTCCTGGAACAAGCCCAAAAATGGTGCATAGTACCTTACATAAAGGGACAGTTGCAAAACTTGTCTTCGAGATCAGAGTATATGTCCAACCAGCCGTCCAGTGTCCCAATGAATTCCGCATGCGACACCTTCTGTGTGCAATCACTTGGCAGCTGTACATAGTGTGCTATTGTAGAATACCCTTGATCAGGTTGCAATTTGGTCATGCAGCTCCTGCGGCCAATTCTTCTCGAGACAGTCCACGAATTCGGCGCTTAATAGGATGTCTGTTACACCATCGAGATCTGTGATGGCAGAGAATTTTTAATTGGCGATAGTCTCGGTTTCTCCATCAGCCCAACCAGCGTACTTTTTGAGCCAATTTTCATGTGAGGGGGACGACCAGACCCGAGGGGCTGAACAAACCCAGCTTCGTCCACTTGCTGCAGCTCTGAAACAGAAAGTGGCCTTGCATAGGAGAAAAATAAGAGTAAAAGCAGGTAGAGAAAGAACTCTATGTCATCGAAATTGCATGTGCTTGCCACCATGGAGTACGTTATAGGAGACGTAAGGAAAGGTTCCCTAGTATACTGGTAAGTTGAGGATGACAAAAGACCAGCAGCACATGTATTGTGCGGAAAGCTCTCATAGATTTCTTACCATCGGGCTGAAGAAGACTGCAATACTTCTGCTTGAAGTGCCTAGAAAATGGAGTGTGAAGCTTGACTGGTTCAGATTGCATGAGCTCTTCTACACTGTGTAATATGGCTCTCTCAAGGTCAATCAGATACCCTCGTTGACCTTCGGGACAAAGCCCAAGAACGATGTTGTTCTCGCTGTGTAAAATATTTGTGCCCTTGCCATGTCTCAGCATAATATAACAGCGGATGAGAGGAACGTACCAAATAGTGCACCACAAAGCCCTTGTACAAAGTCATGCATGCCCCAGAAGTACCTCACCGGTCACCTCAACAGAGAAGTGAACACAGTTCTTCGAAAAAGACATTTAGGAGAAAACCGATCAATGATCTCAAAAGCTTTGGAATGCAGAAAAACACCGGTATGAAAGAAGACATGTATGGTATGGTATCAATACAGGACACGGGCACAATGTTGTCAAGTGATGATAGAGATATGGTTTGGAGGATGAAAAAATAGGGCTGCTGGAAAAGTGACAAGATGTGGGTGGTAAGAGGGGATAAAGATATTGAATAGTCCAAAATTGAGGCAGTAGCCACCAAGTTCAGATGAAAGACCCAATGGCCAATGCAAAGACAATCTCAAGCAGCAGGTGAATTGGCATGTGATGTAGGTGAGCTCACAAAGAGATAGCAGAGAAAACAATATAGGAGAGCAAAACTATACACACTGAAAGCAGGCGAAAGGAATAACATGAGGGACGACAAGGCAAGCCCTCAGGTCTGGACAGGTAGCAGGAATGTGAGATGAAGACGAAACAATGATGGAGTCGGTCAATCTTGGGACCCCCTGCGTGACGCTGGGCCAGGTCTATTTGGTTTGTTCAAAGAGCCCAGGGGTGGACGGGTTCATCCATCTGGGAAAGAAAAGGATGGGTTCCAACTACCACCTACCCAATGCATCAATGAGTACATTGCACTGGGAGGCGGTAGATACAAGGTACCAGAAGCAATGGTGGGTATGTTGGTCATCTGAGTGAAAATGGGCATTGCCACCATGATTTGAAGGCTCTGGTGGCGCACCTGCTGCGGAGTGATGGTGGTGAGGACAATAAGCAGGGGATACAGAAGTGGCGTCCTCGGTGGGGTCTTCCGCAGCTTCAAAATTAAATAAGTTCATCATATCCTGTGTAAAAGCGCTTGATTGACGATGCTGAGCAGCCACGTACGCCTGAAACCCAGGGCTACTGGGAATACAGAACAAGGACTGGAAGTCCTGGGCGGGATGGGAAGCAACCAGGGCAGAACTCGAGTCACCTTCCCTCAACAACTCCATCTGTTGTTGAAACTCGTTGAAATCAATGTTGGGGAACAATGCTTCACTGTAATCGACTGGTGAGGGCAGAGATCACATGGAAACCTCGAAGTGGGGAGACAAGCCCAGAGAATTCATTATTCACTAAATTGAAAATCCTGCCTTCATCAGACCCTGAGAGCGGTCCTTGGAGTGAGTCAAACGACAAATTGGAGATGCCCTGCTGGAACTCGGCAAAGTCCTGTGCATGGGTAATTGGAATATCGAAATGTAGAAC
The DNA here is from genome assembly GCA_038093095.1 of Boletus insuetus. NCBI lineage: Eukaryota > Fungi > Basidiomycota > Agaricomycetes > Boletales > Boletaceae > Boletus > Boletus insuetus. The sequence goes on from JBBPRQ010000226.1 coordinate 33,664, forward strand.
CTGAAATGTAGTTCAGAAACCGAAAAAGTTCATCAATTCCACATAAATAAACATACTTCGTGGTTTTGAGAATCAGGATAAGTGGAAACATTATTCCATACTACTTGTGGTGGTGCAGCAGTGTCTTCGGCTGATTGTTGATGGAGCTGAGGTGAAGTTCACCAGGTGTGACATTCTCATATACAAGCATTGAAAGTGGTAGTGTCACGTATGGATTGGGTGATGGATGGTGGGAGTTGGAGAAAGATGGTATGTGAACTGAATTTGCAGGTAGCTGTGAGGAAGAAGAGGATACCTGTGATCCAGAGCTTGGAGATGCTCGGGTAGATGGACTTGACGAGGATGAGGACAGTGAGCAGGGTTGCAGAGGTGATTCAGATGATGAAGGGGATGACACCACTGATAATGAGGGGGAAGGACTACCAGGACCATGGTGTACTTCAGGGAAGCAGGGAATCATGAAGGGTTGTGGCATGACCATGTTGAGATGATAACCAGGTATGAGAAGGGGCTGGGGCTGAGGCAAGGAGGGGATGGGAGGTGGAACAGGTATAGCGGGAGGCACGTCGTCATCGTGTTCACCACCATCGTCCATGTCCATGTCCGAGGGTGTGGCAACATGACCTCTGGACTTTTTTCTGACTCTGCTTGCTGTCCTTCCTCTTAGGACAGAAACGGCAATCAGGATATAATTCCTGATGTTTCATCTTCAAGATAGTTGCTTGGAAAAAACGCCCGTTGGCATGTGTACTCTGGATTCTGGATATTCTTGAACTGGTAGGAACAGTATAAGATCCATGCACTCGGTGGTCGTGGGGGTTGGACCTTGTGATCATGTCCAGTGTGAGTTGGACGGGCCATCAGATAGACAACGCTGTCGCTGGGGCCAACAGTGGTGCGCCCCCGAGAACGTTGCCATTGTTCCACGCCAATCTCGGGTGGTCATACACCAGTGTTGGTCCTGTGTCCCTTGGTCGCTGCATTCACGTCTGGATCCTGCTTGTCTTTATTCTTGTCTTTGCCTTGCACTTTACCCTTGGTGCTGGTCGTCTTTTCTTGCATTTCCTGGGGGGGGCTCAGTTCAGTGTGACCAAGATGTGAGATGCCGTGAAGTGACGTAACCTGCAGAAGAAAGTGTTTGAGCATGCAAAACTCATCCATCTTGCGGCTATAATCGAGCTGATAGATCTTATGAACAAGAAATGGCTGAGAATGGATGTTTGGGTCAACATGTGTAGTATTGAACGGGAGGTGGACATTGGATGCACGATGATGCCGCTCCTCCATGTCAATTTGAGCGTGTTGGTGGTCATACACGATCCATCGGCTGACCTGACAGCGAGTTAAGGGTGGTAGTCCAATGCGCTCACGCTCTATGGTGATTTGTCAAATGTATCCTGCAAGTGCAAACGTGGGACAGACCTAAAACGGCCCACCTGGTTCCACCAGGACATGACCGCACCCTAACATGCTTGGCAACACAGTGTATGACTTGACAGTATTGTCATAGTCGATCATGATCGGACCTATCGCAAACATAGAATGGGTCACACTGTTGATGAAGTCTATTAATAACGAGTGTGTTCAAAACGCGAGAATGCAGACTAACGGCAAGGGGACGTGCTTCATGTACAGTTAATGATGTTCCCGCGTAGTTCCTGGATGCTGTAAGACACTCTATGCCGTCGTGCCCACCACTCGCAATGATGGATCTTCTGATAGACTGGGCATGCCTGACCCATCTGTAGGAGGCACACGAATCCATGTGAAGGCACAAACAGCGGACTGGTATACAGCAATAAACTGTGTTTCAAGGAGTTTCTTGAAACTACGAGAGGAAGAATAGAGCCACGAGACGAAGGTTGGGGAGGTGGATGCAGGGATTCTGCAGTATTTGGTGGGGGAATCGAGAATGGATCGAGAATGGAACACAGGAATAAGCTAAGAGCATACTTTGCAGCAGAGACTGGACCACTACACACCACAATCAGTAACATCACCAGGCAAGTCTGAGTGAAATAGTTACTCCTTTATTGCAGACCAACTGCTCTTCTTGACCTGCATGCAGTCCATCAATCCAGGTAGCAAACCACCCATCATCTAGCTCAAATTAAACACTGGCATGCCCATACCAACATACGACTTACATAGAAAACCAGATTGTCATCTCTGGGTTTGCTCAATGCCTTGAAACTTCCGCTCCCCAGAAGGTGATATAAAAAGCGCATTCAGTTGAACACAACCGGGTTGATGCAACAAAGTCATTGATGAATGCAAGCACAATCTATAATCTTGCATTTTTTAACGGAATGGCACATAGTAGAGAGTCGATGTACGATGTACCGAAACTCAATGCAACCTACAAAGTAATCAGTCTTGTCACTCCTGCTTAGACCCATGCCTGCGACTTGGATGCAACTGACAACGGTCAGACATGCTCCGTCAAGATGAGAATCGCAGTCTCTGATTCGATGATGTCCGTGAATTTGACCATGTTGGGGATGGTGCGAAGCCCACGCAGGGCATTCTTGGCAAGCAGGATTATCAACTTGTCAAGTGGGTGCATGAAATTGTATCACAGACCAAGACAGGCTGCCGTCATCCTAGGCACTGGTCAGTTCGTATTGGAGATGTAAATAAAGTGTGGAACTGTACATGTTTCGTAGCATTGTGTAGGACCCTCAACGTTTCGCAAGAGGCAACCTTTGGACTGAGGGTGAAAGACAGGTTGATGCCCAACTTTTGTACAGGAGTGCGAATGGACACAACGCGTCAGCCAACTCAAAATTCCCGTATAGGGCTCACTTTACTCATCGCCTCTTACTCTGCGCGAAAATATGTAATCTTTCAAGCCTCAAGGACCAGGGAGATACTACATACACCTAGACATCATCTCAGTACATATGCATTGTGATGTTTCTATCCCATCCATTACAATCTCTTTGCCAACTCTTCATTTCCCTGTCAGTATGTAGAACCAGTGATGCCCGCATTCCTCTATAATGCAAGTTAAGATGCGTGACATCCCCGGAATGAAAGGCAAACACATCGCCCTGGTGAAGACGCAGAACAAGTCCTGGCTCCACCATGACTAGTTCTGCACCTTCAAATTGACTGATGGGTTTAATGAGGCGAATATCAAGGTCTCCATAATCCCGATGCCTGCGTGTTGAGACATTAATGTTAACGATGAGGGAGGTGAATGGCCGAACCGGAGACATGGTGTTGCCTGGTAAAATCTGAACCACTTGTGATAAAACCTCATACTCCTCAGGCAAGTACGTTTTGAGCTGGAGGATACATTTGGGTCAGAATACGAAGATTGAATCATAAATTGACCATATACCTCTTTTTCAATCCATTCAAAGACAGGATGCATGATTTGAACCAGCACATCGTAAAGCTCCTCATGTTCCCCGAGCTCTTTCGAAATATATGGAGCAAACTGTCCATGGTTAGTTCGAGACTGGTTGGACTTGTCAAGATAAGATGGTTGAATACAGGTGGGTGCAGAGTGGCCCTAACCCTCCGCATGAGGAAGAATATGATCAAATGATAGTAAGCACATACCTGTGTGGGACAACGATTGTAGCAGGCCAGATGGATGGCTTCAAAGGAGGTGTCGTTGGTTTTCGCTGTATCTCGATACTCCAAGGGGCTATTGTCTTGTAAACAGCATGCGAGGAAATCATCCAGAGACTTTCGCAAGGGTTCAGGCATGGCAGTGGACATGAATGCCAAGAGTTCATCATTGACACTCTTCAGTTTGATACGTTGCCTAGACCCTCGTTAAAGCCTTTCCAATCTTCAAGGTTCTTATGAATTAAACACCTACTTGGGGAAACTGGATGCTGAAATACCAATATATGAGTTTGGGGTTCTCTTCTTCCTTTGACATAGTGACTCTGTAACTGAGAATCATTAGCATGATAGAGGAAGCGACAAAGAGACCTACCTTTCAACAAAGGTCTGACAGACTTGTGACCCATTCTGCATTTCCAGCCCACTTACGTTTAGCCTCTGTCCATTGCATTCCTTCCTGTCTGTCAGATGGAACCACATGTTGTTGATTCATCGGGAGTGTAGGGTTGTAGTGAGTAGTGATGGTGTGAAATGTCGGATCGACAGGGTTGATCAGTGGCGTGGTAGGTACCGGCATCGGAGAGCGAGAGCGAGTCAGTGCCTCAGAAAGGGCAGTGGAATATGCCCAAGCATAGTCAGCGGATGTCTGCAGCTCCATGAAAGTTATCCGCTGAATCAGAGTTGGGTTAATATGTGTGGAGAAACAATAACAGAACTCCCAGAGTTTCTTGTCTCTGGGTATCAGTGTGAAGGTACTGGGGGACTCTTATTCGATGTGACAATGCAACATATAAGATAACTTACTTGAAGTTGACCGAATCAAACAATTGATCCGAAAGCATGATGTCAGCACAATTGAACTCTTGAAACTGAGCTGACGAGTATGCAGACATGACATCTTTGTTGAACATTGCGTTCATGCTCAGCTGACAGCTGTTCTGCATTTTCACCAAAGTAGGAATAATGTGTTGCTCGAGGAGCCGACGATGGCGACTATCTATATTTCTTGTCAATAAGCCCTGTAAAGGACCTGAGAACTGGAAGCTTACCCTTGGGAGGACACCTCAGAATGTTACCGAGATCCATGTGTGATGACCCCTTCATGGACTCCAGGGATTTGTAAAGTGCCAATCCGGCAAGTAATGCGAGCGCATAGATGGAACCGCCAGCTGCAATTGCCAAGAACTTGCTCCCTGCCGCATGCCACTCAAAAAACCTTGCTTCATGGACGTTGGCTTTAAACTGGTCCGAAAATTCTTTCGCATATATCACGCGGAGCCCAGTATTGCCCCTTAAGTGGGAAGCCAGGGGAGTCTTGTGGGTGCGAAGGGTGTGTTCCCGGAACAGTGGAAATGATATTGACACCCAGCATAATGGGGTATTGGGGTATAGGTGTTTGAGAGGGAGATGGGTATGTCAATGTGGCCATCATTGGTGATGGCTGCATGTCCTCACATGATCCAGATGATAATGGATGGGTGGTGAGCAGTGGGATAGAGGCTGAGGGGGTCAGAATGGCTGCGTGTCCTCAAGCGTTCCAAATGATGGATGAGTGATGAGTGGTGGAATGGGGGGTGGCCAGAATGGTCCTGACGAGGTGCCTAAGAAATGAGCCAATGTTACTGTACTGCGAAAAACTCTTACCACCTGGACCGCCACTGCCCAACTGTCCTGCCCCCAGATACAGGCCCAACCGCTCCCGCAAACCATTGAGGAAATTTAGTTTGTTACCATTGGCCTGTTGGACCTGCAGGTGATGATAAAGCTGAGTTGCCTTGTGTTCAGTCACCCAAAACCCTTCTTGTTCCATTTGGTGGACGGTGGACCGGGGTGGTTCAATACCTGGTTTTACTGATTGTAACTCAGCGTCTCTAATTGGAACTTTCGGTATTGCCATTTCAAGACGCTTTGCTCGGAATTTCCGAGCAAACGATCCCAAAGCGGCAATATTAGACACTGGGCAACGGTTCCTTACACAGTACCTACCCTTCCGCGAAGTGGGCCGTCACGCTCTCACGTTGTACCCTGATCTGGGCATCATATATCTCCACCCACACGATGCTGACCCCGCTGTCGAACACCCGACTGCTACTTGCCAGTGGGACACAATGAAGGAACCATATTCTACCAGCGAGTACAACTACTCGACACCAGGAAAACTCCCTGACTTGGGCAATTATGGAGTGGACCCATGAGTCGGTGCGCATCCAACCATTACTGCCTCGACACCACGCAATGACGCGTGCTGATGACCACCTCATGACAGTGCTCATGTGTGACACGTCCAAGATCACTGCTTCAGCCACACTAGTCCGACAGTTGCTCGGTCTCAGATCCAAGTGTCTTCTTCTGTGGGCAAGTGGATGGACCACTGATGGTACGACTGGTGGTAATCAACGAAGAAGGTGTCTATCCACTCTATGACCTCCAGGGTAACTATCAACAACACTCCCTAGGGTTCAATGCTGAGGAAATGGGATCATAAACATCTGGATACGCGAGAACAGATTGGTGATTTGATGGGCTCGCTGATGCTGTTGGAGGTCAAGGATTAGGAAGGCAGTAAGCCACTCACAGTGTCAAATCTGGGTGTGTTGGTGACATCGGGTGTCGTGTGGAATTGTGATGACTAACACGCATGACACGCAGGATGTCTGAGTCACTGCATGCCAGTATGTGGGCATCATTCTGCCGGATCAAAGGATCTCACGAAATGTCGAAGTGTTGTTGGTGAAGTTGACGCTTTTGGTGGTTGACAACTTGGAGAACATGGATCAGCATGTTGCATGGGGGCCATTCTTGAGGGTGTTGCCATTTCCAGATCAAGTCACAGGGTTAACTGGGAAGGAAAGTTATTGGCACTGTTGAACTATGATGGTCTCTTATGGGCCATCTTCTTCACCAACTTTCAATGGAGCCTCGTGAATCTGATACCTGAACAGCAGGGGCAGAGGGCCAACCATGCTATCCTCGTCACGTGGTGCAATCTTATGCTTGGTTGAGCTATCAGGTGACATTTCTAAGGTGAGCATTGGCCTCTTAGTGTCAATCCCTTACGATGTGGATGACCTTGCTCTGATCATTTTCAGGCAGGTTTGGCAGGGAATTCTTGGATCTCTACAACCTGGGTGATTTTGTAGCTATGGAACAGGCGCTCAAGGTGTTGAACCAGATTTGGGGCATGTTGGTCGTTTCGCTGAGGTGGTTGTATGTGTCAGATATCAACACTCGTCCTCGCTGTATCTCATCACTTTGTTGATGTCGAGGCACTTGCAACGCCTGCGCTTCACATCTTGTCATACCTCTTGCTCGAGGTGGCCATTGTATTGAAGCACTGGGCTGGCGCCAAGATTGCGTGCTTTTAAATGTCTTCCACTGATGCCGAAGATGAAGAGCTGTGTATGGTGATCGTTGACAATTTTGACAAGCTCGGCAAGGGTGTCGTGAGTTATGCAGATATTATTGCGCGTCATGCCTGGGAAGTCGGCAAGGTGGGTCTGGCGACCTCATCCCTTTGTTCTGTCGTTGTCTTGTTTCACTGGGAAATGACACATCTTTGTCAGTAAAGGAGGTGAGTTGGCTGTAGGACCTACCACCTATGTATTTGATCTTTGTACCATGAGTGTAGAAGTTGGGAACGGGTGATGTCCTTCCTTCCCCGCTACTGTAGTAATACTTCTTTTGTGTGTGATATAGTACTATAAATTTGTCCAAACATCATTGTAAGCTCCGTGGACAGTTTTGGGCTCAGTCCACCATCCCAAGCGCACTCACCATGTCCATCCCGGTCTCACTTGCAAACACCATTCCAAACCTGGCAGACGGGCCGTCGCAACCGCAATCACAACCGCACACACCTCATCCATTGTGCCCAATCACAGTCAGATGTCGCATTGCTCCAGCCATCATCAAGAAAACAAGCTGAACAGCAGCTGAACCAGCTCATCATCAACATCACAATGTAAGAATCACGCTTCTCAGGTCTGCAAGATCTACAGTCAGAACATTAAGCTTCCCAGGTGAGCGGTGTTCTTTTCTTTCGATCAACAAAATAGGTCATATGATAGATACCTTGTTCGTAAGTATGCACCGAATTCTGGACCAGTGCTAGTCTGTATCGCAATCGTGTCCATGCTGCATAAGTAAACAAACCAGCTGCTCAATGACATCGACCAGGCCAACATTCTGCCAAGGATGCCTGGACCTCGGACTTAGCCCACACCTATCATCTCTAAACCACATTCTCTAAGTAACGAAGTCCTTGTGTATCGTCTGTTGTATCCCTCAACTTCTTGGTCGACTCCACGACCTCAAGAATGAAGAAGCCGAGCTTGATGCAAAGGCACGCCAGCTCGTCAACAGGTCAGACAAGCCGTCCACACCTGCCAATTCGATCGTCTTCACCACAGTCTCGAAATCTCATAACTGTGTACCTTCTTCTTAACCTATGAAACAACATTGAATGTGTTTGGCAGCAAACATTGAGACACCAGTGAAAGCCTTTCTGTTGATGCAGTCATTTGCATTAGCGACGTTGATCAAGAGTAACTGCGAGGGAAGGGTATTCATGGTGGGAGATAGTACTGAGTTTGTAGAAAGAAAATATAATGCAGTAGTGGGGGTTGGCGAAGCAGCATGTCACGGATGATAACCTATCCTCGACACTCACCTGTGTACGCATGACAATCAAAGGAGCTGGCAATCGCCGGGTGAACTTGAGCGGCGTGTTAGGGTATTTATGACATCCTATCACACCAAGTAGTGAGATCTTCAGACCAAGCTCATGTGTACGTGCTGGCTCACTATAGGTTGACTATAGGCTACCAATGTCCAGTCCGCCACTACTCACCGAACTGATTTCCATCAACTACATCATCCCATAGCTTTTCGCATCGGCAACAGCACCCAGTCACGAGGTGAGCAAGAACGCACCACGCAGTTTCCTCAAAACATTATTACATAACACGAAACCAATACAATGAGGTCGTGTCCATCTTACCTGTTGAGACTATACATCTCTCGAGGGGGCGGAGTAAGTCTAAGCTGGAGTACGACCAGAATGCGTGCATGGATCTGGCCCGTGATATCCGAATGGCTGCGGTGTGATTTTTGTAATGAGTGTGCTGTGGGGTGTGCTGTGATCCTGTTGTGCTGCGACTAGCAACTGCCAGCCTAGTGCTCAACGATTGGCATCACCAAGAAAACAACACTGAGCAAAAAACACCCTGGGTCTTGAGCCTCCACGAGTTCTAATACCGTCCAAGAGAGCTGAACTTGGAAGAAAGTTCCAAATCGTCACGAATGCGAATATAGCTGCGAACTTCAACGTCAACGTCACCAAGTTGAAGCCACAGAAGTAGCTGGTGAGGGGGACATCATCTATCAAGCAAGCGTCAACGACGGTCGAATAAGGCCACTTGGCACAAGGATTATGAATGCGCGGATGAGGACATTAGGGACAACTTCACTACCAAAAGAATAGGTCTCCGATCGAGTAGATCCGATGATGGTTCTTCACCCAACAGTATGAGTTTGAGTGAGCTACATATTAGAGGCAGATGAATGAAGAAGTCATTTCAGTTCCCTTCAAAGAAGCATCAGGATCGGCCCCTCAGAGCTCTTGTGGCGCTGGCACGAAGGACTTGTTCTGGGTCGGATGTTCCCTTGCTTACGGTCTACTGTACACAGAACGGCCAATGGGCACAGGACACAACTGTATGCCAATGGGGCTTACACTTAGCCCTCACAACTATCATAGTATGTACCCGAGTCAGATCCTTCGACCAATCAGAAATGTCCCTCCCACGTTCGTAAATGTCCGTAAGTCCTGAAAACTTCTGCCGTTTATTTCATTTCCCTTGTCCTACTTAGTAGAGAAGGGTTCTTGTCGTGCCTATGTAATACAGTCAAGGCTCGCACAAATCAGGAGCTATGGATCATGTCTGTCACCGATGTGTATGACCACTATGACGATTTCATGTTGAGATTGACCGGCAATATGCTGGCCATACCTGGCCCACAGCCACTCCAGGCCTACCCAGCGTCCAACGCTGCCACTAGACGAAACCCAGATATCGTTCACCGGTCAGAGCCAGTATGTGTTATTCTTCTTTCCACCTTGTTTTCCATACCTACTCATCCATCCAATCTGCAAAGTGAACATTAGCCTTGTCCTGGCACAGGCATTCCCGCCCATCCACCTCCTTCAACCCCTCTTCCATTCGCTCCCTTCCGGGCGCTGCCTACATACCAGACATGTCCATCAACAATTCTTGCGGGGAAAAGAGGTCCCTCAGCTTTTTGGGTGACATCATGAAGAAGCGATCCCGCTCAAAGCTCACCTCTGATTTTCCTGACTACAGCATGTCTACCCTCACCACGTTCACCCCCAACTCTTCACAGCTTGCCGTCGACATCTGCATGACACCTCACTATCCTGATCTCACTCCTGATCCTCTCTCGCCCTTCCCAAAGAAAGAAAAGGACAGGGCACGAAAGAGACATTGACTCAACAAACCTCTGCCCCTCCCCTCCAAAGATGAACCCCTCCTCAAAATCGACACGGATTTCACTCATATGGAGGACATTATTGATGTGAACACTGTAACTGGCCCTCTCCCCAGCCAGTCCAGCCCTTCCTTTTCTAGCAGCGTTGACTTGAACACCCTTGCCTTGTCTGTGTTCACTCCCTCCTCCCCTTCATCCATCTTCACCAATCATTTCCACCCCTCCTCCGTCTCTTCAAAGCGTAGATGCCAACATGACCACAGGGTCTCTCCAAAAACCATCACGGCATACCTACATGACAACTCCAAGCAATCAACCAAGCATGAATGGACCACCCCAGAGAGCTGGGAAATTGAAAAGGATGTCGCTGCAGGTGATGCCAGTTCTGGCTCAGAGGATGGCCCTGTTACTGGCAGCTCAAGGCCTTTTGATGACTTGCCCATTGCAACCGATGTGATCACAGACAAGACCTCATCCACCAGCTCCAGCAACATCCTTGTGTGCATATACTGTGCCGATGGCTCCTATCATGTTGCACAGATCCCCCCACATGCAACAGTCGCGGATCTCATCCCCTCTTTCAATGCTAAGGTGTTATGCAACAGCGAACGAGAGACCCATAAGCTATATCTAAAGGAATGGGGAAGGGGTATGTAGATACTTTTTATGTCTCTGTCTCTGTTTCATCTCCCCCCAGAACGAATATTGGCTCGTATGGAGCGGCCTGCTGCAATCCCTCGTCGCCATTTGGAACAGGCAGGATACGACCCACTCGACAGTCTTGACAATCTGGCAGCTGAGGATATGATGTTTCTTCTCAAGTTTATGTACAAAAGCCAGCTGCTTTTCCCAACAGTATGTCCCGTCAGTCCGATGCTACGTCTATGCCTAATCCTTTCCAGGGGGAAGCTCACAATTTTGACAATTTTGAGCATGTACATCTCACAGGGTGCGGTCTGCCCACTATACCCGTCATCTTTCATGCAAATGCGGCGTCAATCGTATACCTTGATCTTTCTTGAAATCCCATGGCGGAGATACCCCTCAACTTTGTTCAGTCTTGTATGAAATTACGTGAACTCCGTCTCTCGAATATGATGATGAAAAGAGTACCTCAAAGCTTGCGACATTTTGCAAGTTTATATTGCCTAGATCTCTCATGTAATCGCATAGTCAACCTCAATGACGCCAGGCTTGACTGCATACCTGAATTAAGCATCCTCGAGCTGCAAAACAATTGTATGGAACAGCTTCCCTGGTACTTTCCTATGCTTCAGGTGCTCAAGACATTGAATATATCCAACAATAAATTCAGCCACCTTCCCACCGTCATTTGCGAGATGCCCGCCCTTCGGGACCTCAATATATCATTTAACATGATTGCGAAACTCCCAGAAGACATTGGCCGGTTGATTGCACTCAAACAGCTTATTTTTGTCAGGAATCAGGTATCCAGACTGCCCAAACAGTGTAGCCAACTTGTCAACCTACGAATTCTTGACTGTCGGTGGAATAGTATCAGCGATCTTTCAGTCGCACATACACTACCTCGGTTACGGACACTCCTAGTGGACCACAACATGATACATGCACTTGACCTCTCACATGGACCACATGGCATGACCACCCTTGACGTCTCGTTTAACGATATTACACTTCTGAAACTCAACCTTTCTGTCAAAATCCCTTTCTTCCTCACCTCTCTTGATATTTCCCACACAAAACTCACTTCCCTTGATGACTTTGCATTGTCCCATCTTTCTGCACTTCAAACCCTGAAATTAGACCACAACCTAGTTCGAACTCTTCCTGACTCCCTTGGGGAGCTCAGTTACCTCATCACCCTTTCCTGCTCTGACAATCACCTCAATACTCTCCCCGAAACCTTTGGTTTACTACAGTGACTTGAAACTCTTGATGCACATAATAATAGCCTCAGGCAATTACCTGCCTCCCTCTGGAACTGCCTGTAACGACCCTTGGTCTTCTATGTAACAATACCTTATCCCAACTGTACCTTATGAAGGGACTTGATATTGAGCTCGTAGGATATATGATCCTAGACAACAGAGTGTAACAGTAATAGGATTGTGGTGCCCTCTGAGGGACTTCAAGGGGAAAGAACAAAAGGAGAATAAGACTAAGGTC
>JBBPRQ010000227.1:0-45898 GCA_038093095.1 Boletus insuetus
ACTTGTGCAACATGCATCCCTTAATTGATGGAATATATCATATATCAGGTATGCCCTCTAGGACTATGACATTTCGCTGTCGATGTTCTCATTGCTGTGATGTAGACATGCACAGAGTTTCCTGCAATCCGTCTGGGAAATCCATACCTGTCTCCTACAAGGCTGTGTATCTCCAATATATCCGGACACATGCCGATCCTGCTGACGAGCGACTGCACTCTGTTAGAGCATTAGTCGAGACAAAGATACAAATATCTGTAGGGGTGAACAATGCTGATCCCACTGGCATTCATGCTCTTAGTCCTGCCCCCATGCACGAAGACCCACCTGTGGCTTCCCCATCCAGCAACATTGACTCAGTCGGAGCCCACATCTTTGGTCTCACGCTCACAGATGATGGGCACCAATTCTTTAAGTACTCGTTGGTGTATACATCAATGAGTTTTCCTGCTCTATTCACCGGCCTTCGTTTTCCAACCTACCAATGTATTCGGGTAGACAATGACATGATGATTGGTGACGAAGGTGTGCATCCATGGAGGGGGAATGGTAAGCAAGTGCAAGGACAGCAAGGGAGACTTGCCAGACCCCCTTCCCGCCACCTGTCCACCTGCCCTCACCACAGAGGACGAGGACAAGGCTCTGTCCTTGGGTCACAAATTTCGTATCATGTCCTTCGACTATCCACAGTCTTTGGGATGATGATCTACATCCTAATGATGAACACAGCAGAGAAATGGCTCACAAGAATCTCGTGTACATATGCATATTTGTGACTATCTACCATGCCAAATCACCACTGAATCCCCGGACGAGTGCTGATGAGTGCTCAAAGAGTGCCCACTGAGCGAGTGACGAGCGTCTAATTACTTTTTTCAGCTGAAAAATATTATCTTTTAAAATGCTCTTTTAGATATCTAAAAATTTGATATTTATTATGCTCGAAAAGGAGTATGCAAAATCTCATGTTTTGTTCATCATTTTTGCCAGCCAAAAATTTCAGAAGTTGAATGCCAGAAAAGGTGTTAACTAAATCTCAAATTTTGTGATAACTTTATGGTCTCCTTAAACTTATCATTTCATTTGAAATTTTTATGAGGGTAATACATTGCCCAAAAGTACAGATTTCACTGAACATTTTCACCATAATATTAATTTGAAATTTAGCAAACAGAAAAATGTAAGGAAAAATTTCATACTACTATTAGTCATTTTTAATGCCCTATAAACATCCCAAAAATGTTGTTATCCCCCGTGTGTGACCTTGGTCTCCTCTGGGGGCATCTTCTTCATGGGGTGGTGGAGCATTTCCATTGGGTCAATGATGTTGAGGGTCTTCATCCCATTCAGACGCCTTGTTCATCATCTTGTTCCATATGCTGATGGCACGAAGATATGCCTCCATGTCCTGGGCCCAGTGTTTGTAGTTAACACCATTGAGCTTGGTGATGGTGATAAGGGTGGACAACATATTGAGAGTAGGTTCTTGGAGAGGATGACATGTCAGTATGAACCAATGAAGGGAGCGAGAAAAAGAATGTTCACATCACTGAACAGTCAGAGCTTTCCAGAGTGTAGGGTCATAGTGACCCCCTACATTCAGAGTCTGATGGCTGTTACTCTTGAGTGTTTCTGCTTAGGATGGCCGATGTCCAAGGGTTTCACCCATGAGTAGGTGATGAGTGGTAAACTGCATTGTCAGAGCTGCAGGGCTCATAACCTGTTGCAATAGCTGGTAGCTGGTGTTGCTGCACGGACTACCTAGGAATCTACTCTAGAGGTACTTACCTTGGAGACAGAAGAGTTCTCAGAGATGATAGCAGTTGCTGGTCAAGAGAGATATATTATATTCAGACTCAGTAGAGTCTTATATACACTTTGTAATGTTTATTTAATATAAGGTCACGTGACTGTAAGTACGCATCCTTTCAACACCAACTACAAGTTCATAAGTTTTTGTCAGTGCTCATGCTCATGCTCAGTGACTGTAATTTTGTGTACAAAGGAGTCAACATTATCCTTGAGATCATTTGTGCACTCAAGCATTAGATATGTTGAAGACCAGTGAATAGGCATATTGAGTAGTAGTTGAAGTGGTCATTTTCAACAAGGGTGATTGACTTTCTCTTGTAATTGTATCCTCTGAAAAATCTTCTTCCATTTTGCTGATGACCACTCCTCAAAGCATATTGTTTGAGTTACTCCAACCTCATTACACTGGGCACCGCGGGTTGCTATTAGATTGGTGTCAGGTTCCTTCAGATTGTATGCTTTGGACTTGCTGTGAGCGCCAAGCAACATCTGTGTTGTGAGATTGATAATATGAGCAAGACACCTAAGTGATTAAATAGTAAGTAAGGGAAATGACTAGAAAATAATATCACTCACTGCACTCAGTGCTGTTGGCTGTTAAACAGCTTGCCAGTTGTTTGCTCAATCAGTCTCACAAACTTAGTCATCATTGCATCCATATTGGTGGCGTTATCGCATGTAACATGACCAATCTGTTACATAGGTTAGTTGACAGCAACATGAACAAATAGGTCTTACCTTGTGAGTAATTTCTAATTGTGTGGTAATCTTGTAGAGCACCTGGCCCAGACAGACACCATTATGTGCACTATTGAGTCACATGAACTCTAGTAGAGTGGTGCGGACATCCCAGATGCCAGACAACTTTTCTTTGACCCATGATCCTATCATGGCAAAATATACATCTGTATTAGATGCCTGCCAAGTATTACAGGTCAGATTTATCCATCCTTTCACCACATTGCTCTAAAGGAGATATGGTAAGACAAAGGTAAGACAAAACATATCAATGACTTAGACGTAATGTACATACCAATAAGTGTGAGTGTAAGCTTCTCATTTGTGCTTTGAACATATTGATGATTACTTGCTGGATTGCCTTTCAGTTGGGGATAGTCACACTGCTGTTAGTTGTGCATGATGCCAAATTGATCATATGCTTGAAGGATGGGTGCTCAGGGGCACATATTGGCTATCCAAACATTAGAATGATTGTGAATGAGACTAGGACAATGTACACTACCTGTTACATTCCCCATATTTTTCCCTATTTTTCTAGCCTTTACTTCAACCAGAAAAGACACAAGTGTCACATTCACTACAGACACACTACACTTCTTATTCTAATGCTCCACTTGCTTACTTTCCCACGAAGGCCACTACTCTCCCACGATATTGATCAGCATGGCTATGCGCTCCAGACAAACACACATGGTATGTCACATGACTAGTCACATGACCCTATCTATGACATCATAGCACAGGTATGCTTATCGTCCTATAGCACTAATAACTCTTATCATATGTATAGCCTTAGCCTATAGCATATGTAGCTCTTATCTCGCACAGCTTGGTCTGTGCGCATGTACCAGTAGTATAAATACTAGAGCCAGTAGACCAAGACACCCCAGTCTTGTTCTCCTGGAGTTTTCCCAAACTACCATCGCACTTGATCACCCCTAGTACTCTTGGTTCTCAGACACTAGACCCTTTGGTAGGTTTGGTCGTTTCACTACCTGATTGGTATCCACAACCCACCGCACTGCGCCTCACAAAACAGCTCATCACTGTATGGAACAGCTTTTTCCTTCATAGAGATGGGCTGCATGTGGCCATCAAGCCAGCCCTGCTTACCATATGCTGTTTCACATCCTCTGGAAGCATGGACACAAATCCATTCATTTTGGCCCATTGTAAATACTCAGCCTATACATAATTATTTAATTAATACATGGCTAGAATACATAGAATACCTTACCTGGTGGTGAGACTTTAAATGGTGCCATAGTGTCGATATTTCAGCAACAAGTGATACCTGATGGGCCTTCCTGTCCAAGGGAGTTTGTCATGGACACATTTATAGATATAAAAGACTTACGAGCACTTTTTACAGGTACACATCTTCTTGCCATTGTCACTGTTGTACACGGGTGTGAAAAACTGATTGACATCATGCATACAGTTCTCATGTGGCATGGTGGTGGGACCACCAATTGGCAAGACCTCAATGTCCTTCAAAAGGCCACCATGCCAATTTCATCATGTGAGATGGAGGAGGAGGAAGCTGGTTTAACGAGTAGTAAACTGGCGGCAAGGATGAAAAAGAAGGTTAAAGACTTATGCTTGTCTATGTTCATGGTGCTTGCAGTGCTGTCATTTGTGGTGGCATTGGTACAGACTTGTTTGCCACCTGTAACAGTAGATTAAATGCAATTTACTGTGACGAAAAAAGCACAAAAATTGACAGCGCTCACCTTTGTCCAGTCTAGATGGCCATTCTAACGTTGTTTTCTCCTCATTGCTGGAGATTGTTATGCTCTTGCTGGTATTTTTGTGTTTTCAGACTGGTAGTGTAGGTGAGGGTGACCTAGAGTTGGATGGTGGGGTGCTTGTTATGTGGTTGGAGTGGCTGAGTACATGTTGTGCTTGCTGGTGGGAATGTAGCTCTGATATTGCTGCATTATCTGAATCTCAGAGTTTAGCCAAGGGTGCAGCTGTACGTTTCAGTCAACCACCAATGGATTCTTCATGTTCACACTTCATGCCACAGAACTATTTGGAGATGAAGGTGGAGAAATATTAATTGAGTGGCTGTGAGAACTATACAGTTTTAAAATCTTACTGTAGTTGGTAGCAACACCCAATCTGGGGTCTAAAGCCCAGGCTCACAGCCAGCAAAATTTGGAGCCTTGGCCATGAGCATTATAAAGCCCTCTCATAGGCCTGGGCTGGGCTTGGGCTTTTTGGGGCTGGGCTGGGTTGGGCTGAGGGCTTGAGTCCAAGCCTAGCACATCACTATCCTCATGGATCTTTTGAGGATTTCACCAAGCAGCAATGAGGCAAGCAGCCCTGCTTTTAATCATGTTGATTGATAGATGCTCATTTTGTAGCTTAATCAAGGAATTGACTGCACTCATACGTCTTTTTCTCATTCACTCAGTCATGATCAACCAGATGTGGAGTTTCTGAACAAATTCTGTCTGTCCCCACTGAGGTAGTGGTGCAAGAAACCCTTGCAGCTTCACAGATGGGATCTCAGGCTGGTGAGATCCCTGCAAGCCTGCAGCTGAAGCTAAGGATTTGGATGCCAAGCTGCTTCATCAGCAAATCATGATCTAGTTCTGCAGTGCTGTGTCACTCTGCATGGTGTGTTACACCTGTCACAGCATGACAGAAAGGTCCCTCTGTGCAGTCGTGGCACAGAGCACACAGTGCTGATTGCTGCTGGGTAGTGTAGAATATTGCCACTTACTGCTTACATAATAACTGTACAGTACCTACCTTATTGTTGAAGAGTTGTATGCTGGGAGTGGGATATGAGCAAGTAGAACAAGTTGGCAGTTGTTAGGTAAGCATTAATGTAGTGAATGATTCTACTACCACACTTATCTCATAGCTACTTGTCATACATACTTTTTTCTTTGTCTGCTATCACAAATAACATCTGCCACTCCATCCTATGTCACTTGCATTCTGTTCCTGGCACACAACTTTTCAACCTAGTGGACAGTACCCTGTGTTACCAGGGTATTCAATAATTCAGTAACCACATGACAGGCTGTGGGAGTGTGCTGATGACCAACAGGCTGTATCATAGGCACTGCATCTGGATCCAATTGCATGAATGGCTATGCAAGTGCACTGTTAATTGACATGCCATATCACAGACACTGGATATCATCTCTTAAACTTGGAGTAGATGCTCCAACCTGCATACATTCACCTTTTCCACTTTCTTTTGCCTCCAACTCTCTTTTACCACTTGCATCATGTCATCTGTTCTCAACACCACCATTATGCCACACCTTAACAAGACTAATTATCTCACCAGGCATGTATGTATATGCATGTTACTCATCTGCATGAATCTCTGGGACATCATGTTGGGCAAGAAAACAACATCTGATCCAAAAACAGCTACCAGCACCAAGATCAACGCATTTACCTTACAGCAACTCAAAGCCACTGCTGAAATCATGCTGTATGTCAATGACAGCCAACCATCCATGTCCAAGAAGATGATCCCAAAGCCATCTGGGATATGCTGTAGAGAGTGGTATGTCTCTGTGCTTGTATTCCTCTTATTCCAACCTCTAGATATCTTCCTGCATTGCTCCACTCATACTCCATTGTCTATAGCCCAAGACTGGTGCTACTCCAGTACTCCAGTACTGTTGGTCAAGCTCGGTCTACCCTCCATGTCACTGTTTATATTGTCATTCTCTGCCGACATATTATTTATCCTTTTTGGTATGATATGACTTGAACTGACATGTATTACCATGACCCTTAGAGGTCATCCTTACTTCTTAAAAACCTTCTTCAATCATAGTTAGGGTTCTGGTATATCCAGATTATAAACAATCTGTATATTGAATTACAATTAGCTTCCTTTTGGCTCACAACAATCATCACCATCTACTATCTACCATTTTTTCATTGTCACTGTTCACTGTCACTGTTCACCATCACCATTTAACATCTCCTGTCATTGACTAATGCCTTAATGTGTTATAATTTACTAAGGGGGTACTTATTTTCTTTCACTACTCATCCTCAATCTCTTGTCCACAGACTCATTATCTCTTACTGTATGCAGTTGTATTCATAGTGGAGTCATCCTCCACATTATCAGATACATTTTATGATCTCTTTTCCTTTTGGCTCACATGGTGGCCCACCCCCAATACCCTATTTAGACTTCCTTTCCAACTCCATTCTGCATTGCCTTATTCAGACTTCTTCCATTGTGGAACTCCATTTGTATTTCATATTAAGTGCTATGCATTTATATTTAGATATATCTTGCTGCTGCAAGTTCTACTTGTATGGAGATGGAACTCCTTTGGGCATCTGCTTCTTTATTTCCTTTCCTATCTCTTGCATAGACCAGGGGCCTACCATTTAAATAGTCTCACTTCACTCACCTGCATTTTCCCTTAAGCTAGTTCTACACAATATCAGCATTGTTTCTAGTCATTCCTCTGAGTCCCTAGTGAGTGCCTCATTGTACCTAGGATAGGAGAGATCCACTTAGGCTTCACATCCTCTCAAAGCTTGGCACCATCCTTCAGTGTTCCCTCGTCACCCTTCTGTCCTTTCGTGCTATGCTTCTTCGACCCGTATCACAGCATGGTCTGTCAACACATCGCTGTTCCATCTGTCCCTACTATTATGTAGAGGACATTCCCCCACTTCATGATGTCTTGCTTCGGCAGGCTCAGAGCACCATCAGACTCCCCTCCCTCTTCCTCTGGTTCTACAACTCCCACCATGGACCATTCTTCCTGTTCCTCCCCACTTCCACATATTCACTAACTATCTGACGACCACCCCTACTACCTTGTCTGTTCTGATATGCCCCTCCAGATATCATTGCAGCATACTGACAATGTCAACAGACACTTGCAGATATCAACCTAAGCCAAGGTTGGAATCTCGACAATCTTCTATCTGTCTCTGAATTAGCTGCCATCCCCTCCCCAACTTCTGCATCCCCCATCATTCCTGACAAGGAACCTCCTGCCATTTTTCATGACCCTGACCCAGAGCTGACCTGTGCAGACATTAACATTGACCCAGCTCTAGAAGATGAATCTGATGCAGAACCAACTGACATAGAGATGGTATCAGAAATCAAGGCTGCCCTCCCTGAGGACTTTATGGGGGAGGCTGAGGATGCTAACAGATGGCTCCTCACTATGGACGCCTACTTCACTATCAATGACAGGCTTTTCATGGATCAGACCAAATCCCTTACCTTTCTCAACAAGATTGGCAAGGGTCATGGTAAAACCATTGCTGAAGGATGGCTGATGAAACCCAGGGACCCCCTCATTTCCAAAGACTTAAAGACCTTCAAATGCATAAAACAGGCTTTCGAGACTGCTTTCTCTCCCTACGATGTAGC
This sequence comes from Boletus insuetus, assembly GCA_038093095.1. NCBI lineage: Eukaryota > Fungi > Basidiomycota > Agaricomycetes > Boletales > Boletaceae > Boletus > Boletus insuetus. Next base: position 7,943 of record JBBPRQ010000227.1, read on the forward strand.
TGCTAAGGCTTGGATCAACCTCTTCAAACTTCATCAATCTGCCAGAAAAGACTCCAATGGAATGTGGAGTGATGGGTTCACTATGTACACTTCATAGTTCCAGCTTCTCACCAAGAAGTCTGGAATCACTGACAAACATGCTCTCATGGAGCAGTTCATCCAAGGCCTCACACCTAAGCTCACCATGATGATCCTGTTGTGTAACAAGATCCCGGATGACTATAAAGATTGGATAAAGAAGGCTGGCCAGTTCTCCCAACAACTACAGAGAATTGGGGACCTACAACAGGGTGTGCCACACATTCCAGCCCCCTCCTCTCGAAACCACAAGGACCTGTACACAATGGACATAGATGCTGTATGCCTGTTGCCAACTCAGCATGCTGAGTACATGCAGAAAAATCAATGCTTTATATGCCATAAGGTTGGCTGTAGGTCTACCAACCACACAGGATCTGGAACCGACTGGACCATACGTCCCTGCCCAACCACATCCTCTGAATGCTCCATATGTCCTACTTACAAAGTTCTACAACAACAGGCACAAACCACCACCACAACAGAGGAGGATGATGAACTCTTGGCTTATCTGGAAGCAATGGATAGCATAGAGAAAGGCACTGCAATTAGGATCCCCAAAACTACTTTTAGGAAGGGCAGCTCGTCTGCAGACAAGGAGGAAGGCTACCAAGCCATGGCTGAGGTACAAGCAGCCTCATACCAAGAGTGCCAAAAGGAAGCAACCAGGGCTGTACAGTCTGGACCATGGAACAATTGATTTTCCGTCTTTACGCCGGCGTAACTCTGGACTACCAACCCAGAGAAAGACATGAATCATTATCTGTGCACATATGCAAATGGTGAAAATTTCCAACCAATGCTGGAAGCAGAAGCAGCTACTCCCATGGGTTGAGGGATGGGGCTTGGACTACAACCTTCTTCACAAGAGACCACCATGAGAAACACAGTCAAACATGAAATCAAGGTGGTAAGAGCGGTGAGTGAAGATAAAGAGGTATGTGTGATAGGTGGAACCAACCACCACACATGGTGTAAGACCAGAAACTGACCTGGCAACCACATATGGCAAAATGCCAGTTTCTGTGTAGAGGCATGTGTGATAGGTGGAACCAACCACCACACATGGCCTAGGATTGGAACTGACCAGGCAGGATTGGGTTAATGTCATACCCTGCCCATAGTTCTTTTTCACTTAGATGTTCTCTAGTATTCATGTCAGGAGGTTCTTCCCAATCCATATCTATGCCTATCACCCTCTACCCTTCTGACCAAACTGTGTTCAAAAGTGTTGACACAAAAGCCCTTATCAACTCAGGGGCAACCAGATGTTTTATCAACTATGCTATGGTGGTGGCATGTAACATTTCCACCACATGACTCAAGACTCCCTTACGGGCTAGCAACGTTGACGGATCTTCAAATAAAAATGGCCTAATATGAAAACAGGCATCGGTGGTAATTCAGCTTGGAGAGTTCACCAAACTCTGAGACTTCCTTGTTATTGACTGTGGCAAGAACGATGTTATCCTTGGGCTCCCCTGGATTCAGGACATAAATCCAACCATTGATTGGAGTACAGGAACCATCCATATTCCCAAGGCAGAACCAACCAACCCAGCCTGGATGTTAAACCAGGAAGATGAAGCGGCTGCGACCTTTACTATCAACATTTTCAATAGAAAATTTCAGATGAACAAAATATGGAAATGAAGAGCTCTGTGGTGGAAGTGCGACGTTGACCCAATACTCACAGCAAAGACCAACGAGGTTCATCTGAAGGTACCTGATGTGGACCCAACCATGCAGTAGGAGGAGATACCAGCACTCATAGATTGCAAGGAGGACGAGGAAGATGAGTCAACTGGACCCTCCATCAAGAAAACTACAATATCAACTTCTCTCACCCAAGATGTGAAGAAGACCAAGGTGGAACTCCTGCAGAACTTCCAAGACTTCGAGGACATCTTCCAAAAGAAGGATGACAGTCCCCTTCTGCCCTACTGCTTGTTCAATCACAGCATAGATCTAGATGAGTCATTCCAACCAAGGGTTGCCAAGGCCTACCCACTCAATCCCAATTAGCAAGAGGCATGTAAAGATTTCATCAATGAACACTTGAATACCAGATGCATACGCCCATCTAACTCCCCTATGGCTTCTCCATTCTTCTTCATTTCAAGGAAGGATGGCAATCTTCACCCCTGTTAAGATTATTGCTATCTCAACAAGCATACCATCAAGAATGCCTACCCTCTCCTGCTCATCAGAGACTTGATGGATCTGCTCAAGGGATCCTGTTACTTCATGAAGATGGACATCTGCTGGGGCTACAACAACATCCAGATCAAGACTAAAGATGCCTGGAAGGTGGCATTCATCATGCCCTTTGGCCTCTTTGAGCCTCTCATTATGTTTTTCAGCCTTTGTAACAGTCCAGCGACTTTCCAGTTGTTTATGAACTTTATTTTCAAGGACATGGTAGCAGAAGGATGGTTGATCATCTACATGGATGATATGTATGTTGATCCATTCCAGGGATCTCAAGGAACATCACAACAGAACGAGATGAGTTCTGGAATGGTTGAGAGAAAACTGTCTTGGCCTCAAATTGAAAAAATGTACATTCAACATCCTGGAGATTGAATTCCTCAAGATGGTCATCTGAGAGGGTATCATTGTGATGGACCCTACCAAGTTATTGGCAATCACTATCTAGGAACCACCTAATTTGGTTCATGCAGTCCACTATTCTGAACTTCTCAGAAATTGCTAGGCCAATCTTGGACCTCACAAGGAAAGGGCAGCCGTCACTCAGTCTACTATACATTGAATGCTACTAGCCTGCTCTACAGTCCTAAACACAGTTTTCTGCTATCTAGTCAAGGAAATAAAGAAGAGAGAGAAAAGAGGAGAGCACCATACATCATTTCCAATGCACACACACACATACACTAGTCTTTCTCATAAGTGAGGTCAATAACACCCAGTGAGATAGGTGGATCATTGGACTCTGTCAGGTCAATAACAGCATGCTCATGTGCTGTATCTGCTGCTTGACCATGAAAAGTGTTTGTAAACATTACATCCTTCCAACTGTCAATCAACATCAGCAAATCCCTAATTTTGGCATAGTCATATAAATGACACAGCCATTACAACATGATGTAACAGTGACTCACAGTTTTTGAGTTCCCTACACAGCAAGTCCCAGCAAACTTCAATTTGGGCAGAGAATTACAGCATTCACCCTGATGATGTGACTGGCACACCAGCTCACCCCACACAGTCCGACAGTGTGCAGATTCCTCAATTATCATAGTCATTACATAAATTCTAATAGTAGATCCTGATTGTACTACATAAATGCTAATTGAATTACATTACAATGTTGGACTTGTTGATTTTTTCATGAGCTATGATTATTGAGTCATGCTAAGGACTCATTGATATCCATTGCCACCACCACCACATCATTGACAATGAGAATGCAGCAGCATCACTACCACCACCATATCAACAATGTTGACAATAAGCTGGAACAACTGCCACCATGTCAATGCAACAACAACAGCCACAATTACTACATCAAGACACAGTGGCATGGCCATCACACCCCATTGGCCACAACCATCCCAATGACAACACCCCCACCCCAACAGCGATGACACAACAACAACAACATTGATGCAGTGGCACTGCCACTACCACCTTGACAACCACTTGGTGGCATGGCCTATCTGTTGAAAAGTCATGTGCTGGGAACAGGACATGAGTGATGTGGAACAGAGCAGCAGATGTTATTCCATGATAGTGGACAAAGGAAAAAGTATGTATGACAAGTAGCTATAAGATAAGGTAGGTACTATATAGTTATTATATATGCAGTAAGTCCAAGTGAATAAAGAAAAGAATGACAATACATGCACCCCTGAAGGTAAAGTTACCATGCAGCATCAGATTCCTCTTCAATGAGTTTGGCATGCTCCTTTTCTAAACAGTTCATAGCATAGTGCCCCTTCTTGCCACACTTAAAGCAAGTGATGTTGGCCCAGAATGAGTGGATTCAGCTGCAATAAGTGACACTTTGTAATCATTGTCAAGCTGTTTGCAGCTAAGGTGTCACTCTTCTTCATTGAGTAGGCGAGAGATAGCAGGTTCAAGGGTGAGTTTATTGGGTTCAACTGCATAAGGATGACAATGACAGAGTTGTATTGGTGGGGGAGACTGGATGTAAGAACTATGATCATAAAGAGATCTGATAGCTTGATCCAAATGTCCTTCATGAGGTGTGCTTATGCTTTCATGTTGCCAATCCATGATGTGACAGATTGCTTGGGACATTTTTCCATGCATGAGAACTTGCACATAGCCACAAGCTGAGTGGAGAGGCCACGGACACAATGAACACTAGTGAGCATTGTAAAGATGCTGCTCACTCTAGTAGGATAAGTCCTACTGAGTAGTGTGAGAGAAAAGGGACTCAAGGGTGATGGGAAATGGGGAATGTCAGTAAAGAAGTCCGGAAGGCTATACTCAATAGTCCAGGAGAAGACCAGTTGATGAGAGGAAGACCAGGTTGTTAGACTGAAAAACCAGTGAATAAAAGAGACAATGGTGGAGTAAGATGAGGCATTATGTAACACACAGCGATGTATTGACAGCATGCTGCAATACTGGTTGAAGAAGTGTAGTATGAAAGGACAGAAGGGTGACGAGGGAACACTGAAGGATGGTGCCAAGCTTTGAGAGGATGTGAAGCCTAAGTGGGTCTCTCCTATTCTAGGTATGATGAGGCACTTACTAGGGACTTGGAGGAATGACTAGAAACAATGCTGATATTGTGTAGAACTAGCTTAAGGGAAAATACAGGCAAGCAAAGCGAGACTATTTATATGGTAGGCTCCGGGTCCGTGCAAGAGATAGGAAAGGAAATAAAGGAGTGGATGCCCAAAGGAGTTCCATCTCCATACAAGTAGATCTTGCAGCAGTGAGAGATATATCTAAATATAAATGTGCAGCACTTAATATAAAATATGAACAGAGTTCCACAATGGAAGAAGTCTGAATAAGGCAATGCAGAATGGAGTTGGAAAGAAAGTCTAAATAGAGTATTGGGGGTGGGGCACTGTGTGAGCCAAAAGGAAAAAAGATCATGAAACATATTTGATAATGTGGAGGACAACTCCACTACAAATACAACTGCATACAGTGAGAGATAACAAGTCTGTGGACAAGGGATCAAGCGTGAGTAGTGAAAGAAAATAAGTACCCCCTTAGTAAACTGTAACATTACCCCCTTCATATGGTCAAAGCACCTGTGAGACCTTTAAAGTTCCTCTTCTTCATTAACTTCATAGTCTGTTGGGTCATAGTCATCCAGGGGATTACGGTGAGTTGGGCAAAACTCATCAGAGTGACCCAATTGCCCACAAAGGAGACAACGATGTCATGAACAGAAGGCCTGGATATGGCCTGAAGCAGTAATACGACAGGGAGGACATTCATAATGTAGGCAGTTGGCTTGAAGGTACCCTTGTTCACTACAAACGAAGCAATGGACAAGAGTAGGATAAATGGGGAGGATTGGGAGACAGTCTACGTCGATGGGATTGGAGGACGATCTGACAGAGTGGGAGGAAGGGCCAGGCATTGGCAAGGGACTCACCGCAAAGTCCTTGTCATAGCGACCAGAGGAGGGAAACAGAGTTGCCTGTCTCTGCTTTCCTCAATTTCCCTGAGAACATTTGCCCACAGTTCATGCAGTGGAAGAGGGTAATCTGAATGAAACCTTTCTACCAGGCTGTTTGAGGTTGCGAGAATGGCAGGTGGGTGTGGGAGTAGTGGGATGTTCTCTAGTGGGAAGAATGTTGGCAGATTTGGGGGTAGGGGTTCCCCATCTGAGGAGAGGGATGGTTGCAAGGAAAGTGAGGACATCGGGGTGGTTGGCAGGGAGGTCACCGACATTTCCAGAACAAGTATGGCTGCCAAATTCTCCAGAAGCGATAAGATTTCCCTCTCAGAAAGGTGGGCAAGTGGCTGGTGTTGGCAGAGGTGGTATAGGAAGCGGGAGACAGTTGGAATGGGAGTTGGAGGATGGGAGGGAGAGTCTGGGGTAACGGTGGAGTCATCTGCCCAGAGTGGTCCAAGTTCCCATACTCCAGGGTAATCCCAGGCCCAAGTATTCCAATCCCATGGATGGTTGGGGTTGTTGTCCAAGTAGTATCCTTGGAGGTTGGCGGGTAGAGTGTTGAGTATGGGGCAAAGTACATGGTTGAATAGGGGTCCTGGAAGTCCATGGAAGATGTCGTTGAATCCATGGTGATGGAGGGTGTCAAGTATGGCATCTCTTGACTCATGGATCAACTGTTTTATGGCAGCAGAGTAGACAGGCAAAGTCCCATCTGGGAAGAGTTGTGTGTGGATGGTATAAGTGGTGGCGTATGTATGAAAGATGACAACCAGAGATTTGAGTACTGGTTGATCTCAAAAGGCTGGTATGTTGGGTATGGCGAGTGTGGCAATGGGGTTCTCAAGGGTGGCGGCATAGGGGATGTGACAGGATCATTCTGGGAGTCAGTAGATTCTAACAGGTAGTTGGTGAGAGATGGCATTAGCAAGGTCGATGACATAGGCAAGGTGGCAGCATAATTAGAGGAGTAAGAGCTTGACTTGAAGACAGATGGGGGTGGTTAAGATGAAGGGAAGGCAATGGGATCCCTGGCTTTATATTCATCGAGAAGGTCCACAGCATGTCCAAGATTGGACTCTGATTCCCAGGTATTTTTGAAAGATGGATAACCTTTCCACAAAACAAGATAGTGGCATCGGTGAACAGAACCCTGATGGGCTAGGATTTGGTCAATTTCAAATTCCTCTTGTCTGTCTATGAAATTCAGTGAAAGCGGAACAAAGTTTGGTCCATGTTCCACAGTCTTTCTATATGGAGTAAGAAGGGAGGCGTGGAAGGCATTGTGGATTTTCCAAGTGCATGGTAGGCAGAGTTTGTATGAAACAGGTGATATGACTTGTGTAATTTCAAAGGGTCCCTCACGTTGAAGGGTGAGTTTGCGAGAGGGGTAGCAGAGTCTCACATTATGGCCCTCAAGCCATACCTTATCTCCTTCTTTCTAGGGTTTAAATTTTGAAGTTATGTGTTCTTTCATGTATCATTGGGCTTTTTCATGGGCGGCAGTGGCTTTCTTGCAAGCCTCATCGAGGTCTCCAAGGCATTTTTCTAAAGCAGGTAAGAAGATGGTGGTTCCAATTGATGAATAGGCCCTTGGCTCATATCCCAGCATGAGTGAAAATGGGGTCTTTCCCATTATGGAATGGATGGAGGAGTTGTGACAGTACTCCACTATTGGCAATAGGTCTGACCATTGGGTGGCATCTTCTTGGCAAAAGATCTGAAGATAAGTTTCTAATTCCTGATTGACCTGTTCCATCTCTCCATTGGTTTGCAGATGGTAAGCAGAGGAGAGGAGTGGATCATACTCGAGAAGTCTGGCCAGTTCTAGAGTGAAGGCCAAGGCGAATTGTGGACCATGGTCCAAGATAACCTTATTGTGGAGTTCAAAGCAAGGAAAGAACTTTTCAAAGAAGAGCTATGGAACGCCCTTGGCGTCTGCACTCTTGAATGTTGGAGTGAAAATCACCCCCTTTGTAAGGCCATGGTCGACCATGACCATAACTGAATCATATCCTTTAGATGAGATCGACCAAAGGGGCAAGTGGAAGCAACAGGAAGAGGGGTAAGTGGGGGTATAGTGGGATGAGTGTTGACTTTGTTGGCCTAGCAAATGGCACAGCCTTGAACAAAGCAGCGCACAAATGTGGTGAGGCTGGGCCACCAATAGTCACATTGTACTATGTTCATGGTTCAGTAATAACTGCCATGACGACCTGCAGGTGAATCATAGATTACATGGAGTAGATCATTCTGGTGAGCTTCAGGCACGAAAGCCTGATTCTTGAAGTAGAGTAGTCCATTGTCAAAGTGCCAGTCATGAATAGAGAATCAAGGAATTCCAGAGGTACCCTCATGAAGTTTTCATAGTTGGTCAATGACGAAGGAGTCAGAGGAGGTAGATTAAGTAATGGCAGTTTGGAGATTGAGGTTGAGTCAATTGATAAGGAGCTCTCCTGGAAGTAGGATAACCTCAGCGTTATCATCCAATGTATCCAGGACATCCTTCTGTGAGGGAGTGTTCACAGGGCCCATGTTAATCCCAGGTACATGTTGGAACAGGAGGTTGTAGTCCTATAGCGTTAATAACCATCTAGCTTGCCACCTAGATAGTTTCCTTGGGTCCTTGAAATCACACAGATTCTTGTGGACTGTGAGCATGGTTATGGCCTGGTCAGTTCTGGTGAGGTAGTGCTGCCATTCTTCTAGCATGCATATAACCACTAGAAGCTCTTGATCATAAATATCATAGTTACATTCTGCTGGGGAGAACATCTGGGAGATATAGCAGCAAGGATGGTAGTCACCATTTGTGTCCTTCTGCATCAGCATGCCTCCAGAAGCCATTAGTGAGGTGTCTGTCATAATGTAGAATGGTTTTAATGTATCTGGCATTGTGAGTATGTGTTTTGAGGTGAAGGCCTTTCAGAGGAGGTTGAAAGCCAATTGTTGCTTGTGCATCCAGGATGAAGGGGATGCAATCAACTCACAATGGCATGGACCAAATGTCAAGGTGTATCGTAACTATCATAGACAGCTAACAAGTATCTTTGTAAAACTATCTATCCTCCGTGTGAGCTGACATGGCCATGTATATAGCTTGTGCTTGTAACTCCAATGGCAACTTTGTACCTGATGGTACACCCCCTCAACCATATTCGAAGAAGGCCTCCCATGATTGAAGCCCTTTGACGACTGAACAGATTTTGAACTCACTGATCTTGTTTATTTACAGATTCAGATGTCTACAATGCAGTTAAATAAGCTACTTGACATTTTCACTGCCTATATGCACTAGATGATGCCCAGCTCCCCTTCAGCAATTGTGCACAGTTGTACAATCTAATTGACCACACAAAAGTTGGTGATGTGATCTAGGAGAATTTTGGTTGTCACTGCCCCAGTTTGGGTGTACTCCCCCCAGTCCAGTCTGTTCCCAGCACTGTTCTAAAAAGATAATGGCTTCATCATGATCCATTTGCTGCGTTGCCATTGTAAATTCCATGAGAGCAGTGAAATCCAGTAGGGCAAAATCCAGGGGGATGATGGGATGTTGGTCCATGGTCAGTGTGCTGGATTTGGGTCTCCCTCTGTTGTAGACTAAAATGAATGTGGTGAAAAGAATGTTGAAGGAGGCTTGGCACTACAAGTGTCTGCCACACGAAAAGAAAAAAAGAGGTTAGAGCATGGCTGGTAGGCTGCTGATGAGAGAGCATAAGAGAGAGAGCTGCTGAGTCACAGCCACTTGAGCAAAGACCAAATTCTATTCATACTCGCATACTTGTACTACTAGAATAACCAGTGGTATTGGAGATGATACTGGAGTTGATGTCCAGATGAAGTGTCAGAATTTCTTGCACATATGATAAGTCATTCCCATGCATTATGATAAAGATTGTACCTCATTATAACACCTGCAGATGTGAAAATTTGGGATTTGTTCAATTCTTTAATATGGAAATACCATGATAAGAGACTTATAATGATGTTTATAATGAATATTGTACCTGGTTTGCATGCCTTAAGGTGAGTAAAAAGGGTCATAAGGAAGGGGCATTATCATAGCTGAAAAAAAGTTTCAACAAGGTAATAATCAGAAATGTCACAATAACACTGATATCAGATGTCTTGGAGGTTGATAGAAGACAACATTAGGGTTGGCATTCCATTTGCAGGAGTTTGGAAGGTTATGTTGCTTGTAACCCAATCAATCAACAGATTGTAAGCAGGTGAGTTCAGCAAGGTCCAAGTACAAGGCTGCACAAGGAATCCAATGAGGTTAACCAAAATGGTTCAGAGGTGGTATTTGCTATAGGAGTGCAAGATGGAGGTTTAGGAGGCATGGGGAGGTTTGGAGAGCAGAAATAGGGAATGGAAGACATTGATGCAGTCAATATTCTGGACATCCTGCAGAGTGATCCAGAGGGTCTACAGAAGTGACAGTAGTGAGTGGAGTCTTCATGAGGGATGGACAAGTATCCACCAGGAGTTGTTGGATGGAGAGAGGGTAGATGGGGATTGATGGAGGATGCCTGAAGACTAGAGGGGAGAGAGGTTGAGGAGGTGAAGATGACCATGAAGTCATTAAGTCTGGAGTTCCTCTGGAGGATCCAGAGTACTCAATGGATATGACAATGGAACAAGGGGGTTTTTGAGGGAGTTGAGTGGATGAATGAAATGAATGAAGACAACCATAGAGTTGTATAATCTGGAGTTACTCAGGAGAGTATGGAGGACTCAATGGAGACAATGGTGGGAGGGAACATCTTTAAGAGGATCAAGAGGGTGAGGAAGAGTGGAGTAAGGGTTGGTGTCCTTGCTGAAGGTATCCAAAAGTCCTGTGGTTCTGGAGTGAACTCTGGAGAGAAACAGAGGTGGACAGAGGTGGATTGGAAGATTGAAGGACAGGTGGATGGAGCATAAGGACAGCTGTGACATTCAAGGTGGTTTTGGATAAATCTGTACATTCAAAGAAGAATTGGAGGACCAGAGATTCATATTGGAGTTGGTAGTCCTTTTGTTGGTGTTTATGGAGAAGAATACTTATGACATGGAATTGATAGATTGCAGTAGGCAAGCAAAAACCTAGAAAACAAACTAGGAGAACCAAGAAGGGGACATGAAAAGTATAGATAGGAAAGGCCCAAAACAGATCAGAGGTTAGGAAGAGGTTAGGGAACAGAAACAGAAACAGAGAGAACAGAGATTGTAAGAAGTGATGTGAGATCATAATGAAGAATAGTGAGAAGAGCATCATGGAGATGGTTCTTGATAGAAGGTTGAAAGAAAAGGAAAACTAAGTGCTGTAAGGCAACTTGAGAAATGGAGGTGGGTTATGCAAGAGTGTACTCCAAGAATGGAGATGAGCATGAACATGGAATGCCTGAAAGTAGGCCAGAGTTCAGAGGTAGGAGTGGGCCATCACTAGAATAGTCTGGAGATGATCACAATGCTGGAGAGCTGGACAGGCAAATCCAAATGAAGATGTGACACATCAAGGATTGGAGATCCTGAAAGAACATAAAAGGTAAATGGAGATAAAACAAAAGAGAATGGATATGTCAAGACTTTGCACCGTCAGAGTGATGTCTTTAATCAATATGATTTGGAGGGTATGAAAAACAAAAGAAACAGGATCTCAGAGGTCATGAGACCTCAAGAGCAGAGTGATGTCTTGAGGTACATCTAGATAAAGAGTGTGAGCTGACATGAGTAGTATGAAAATACTGTTAGAGTCCAGTTTCTTCCTGGTCTTGCTCCTGTGGAGGTCTGGAGGTCAAAGGGTCTATGGACAGAAGTCCGGAGATGGTGGACCAAAGTTCGGTCAGAGATAATGCATAGGGAACTCAGAGTTGACTACTGGCTGACAGCAATGTTTAGAGTTGACAGAGAAATGAGGGACCAAAGAATGGAGGGGGTAAGGATATTGGCACAGGACTTATGTGTCATGCCCTTACCAAGCCCATGAGTCCTCATATTTCAGAGGATTGGAGGTGCAAGGTATTAGAGAGGATAGAAGATCATAGGAAGAAAACAAAATTAAGAGGAAGAGAACTATTAATGATGATTTTCATACTAAGGATACTACTGTACATCTTGGAGGTATATATACTGATGTCCAGGTAATCTCCAGACCGAAGGTAATGGAGGAGAACATAGGCAGAGGTGATATACATAGGATCATGCATAGGACTGAGTAAGCATGGAGGACAGAGAACAGAGGAAGCTGGAGGGCAGTACAAGGGGAAATGTAAAATAGAGTATTGAAGGGTAAGACAAAAGGGGAAAGAGACATAATATAAAGGTAGGACTAAAAAGATGGATCTCCAGTGCAAGTCTGATGTATTCTGGAGATGAACTCCAGGGGGAGTTCAACTGACCTTGGTTTGAGTGGACCTAATGGAGGTGGGCCAGAGGTGTTTGAAGATGATCCAATAGAGGTCAGAATGGGATATGACACCAGGCTACATTGCAGCAAGAAGAACTTACAAATGTGAAGCAGACATCTTTGAATAAGTTCTTCAAGGCTTAGAATAGTGCTGAATGGTATATGTTGTCATGGTCACACTATGTCACACTATGTCACACCATAAAAACAATCCCTCACATCTCCTCCAACTTGCATCAGTGGGATAGCAGTCCCAGCTGTATGCATTATTGGCATACCTACTGTATCTACTAAAGGCTGGCTTGTTTGTATATTAGATGCAGAATATGTATAAACCCTTATATTGCATTGCTCTGGTTCATATTGTTATGACAATTAACATGTCACAAGGTCAGACAGTCAAGTGTGGTTAAATATGAGCACTTCTAGCTATTTTTTTATATGGACAACTTTATGTGGCTTTATCATGTTGTACTCATCTCAGAAACATTAAAATTCATTTTCTTTATGGTCAAGAAAATACCAAAGTTACTAATGTAGTTTGGACTGAAGTATTTAGAAATTTGGACATTTGATATAGACATTTTTTGTTTACCATACAATGAATAGAATCTGTTGTGTCACTCAATTACTAGCATGAACATCATGTTGAATTGTTCACTGAAGAACAGGAGCCTCTTTTGCTCTGCCACTTGATAGCACATACCACATTTTGTCCAAACCCTGTATGTATAATCTAAAGTATTGTCACATGTTATTCAATTCAATTAATGTAAACAATGTGCTTAAGGGAGGTGTAGAAAGACCTGCAAGCAGTAATGTATATTGCTCTGCAAGTGATTGAGATAGGGGTTTACTGTAAGACTTGCCTGTCATTCTGGCTCACCATTCTTAGTAAACTGTATGGAAGCAATGTGCCCAATGGTCCATATAACAACAGGAATGTTGGTCATTGGATCACACTGCTCATCTCTATGGTCATCCTATGGTTGAAACATACCCCACATTGCGGTAGGTAACAGTTTTCCCAAGGCATAAATGTTTATGGCTTTGTTAACATATGTCAACAATGTTTTAATCCTCCTAGGTGGTAATAATTATCATTCAAGGCTGAAGCATTGGTCACCCTAACTTACTGTCACAACCCCTGATCATAGCAAGTAACTTGATCCTTGTCAAGGATATGCATTGTTAGGATGGTGAGAATACTTTGAACAGTGGTTTTTGACACCTTGATGTCTTCTTTGCATTTGATGGTTACCCTTCAGACTGGTCTTCCTTTATTCTTGTCTTGAGTTTGAGATGTGCTGGGGGTGAATTCTCCCATGTCAGCTTTGACCTTATGAGCAGTTAAATCAGCATGTGATGAGGAGTTGAACACCATTGTCATTATGGATTGATCACTCTCAACCTGTTGTTGCTCAGTTGATAATCCAGTGAGCACATCTCCACTATCATGACTATGAAAAGATGGTTAACTGTACTTACAGTTTGTACCAGCTTATGTGAGACAACCCAGTGAAATGACCAACAATCCAACTAGAGATGTCTTTGGAGTGAGCTATGGTTTAATAGGCATCTAGCCTTTAATAGAATTGCAGGGAAAACTCCAAGAGAACAAGACTAGAGTCTATACTACTAGAAGTAAGACTATATATACTATGAGAGATCATGCACAGACCAAGCTGTGGTAAAGGCTATACAATCTGTAGGTAGTTAAAGGTATATCCACTGGGTACCATGAGATGTGAAGGAAACTATTACCATAGACTATAGATATAAGGTATTAATGCTATTGGATGATGAGGAATTGGTGAGTCAAATGGAAAAGCGTGAGGTGATTATGAGGATGCAATGTGTATTCCATGAGGTGCATAGCCAAAATAAGATCATGTGATGTATCATGTGACTGCTGGTCATATGATAGGAAAAGATATGTTTTCTGTAGTGATCTGGTGAAGGAAAAGAAAGTACATAAACAGGTAATGGTCTTCAAGATAATACAGAGGTTGTGAGGGTGAGCATTACATCCAGAGTTAACAAGGTAGCCAAAAGCACCTTTCAATAGATAATGTGCCAGACATAGCCATCTGAGGGCTGTCAGTGGTGTTGTTCTCCATCCTGGGCATGAAATTACTGAATGTCAGAGAAGACAGAGTTAATAGGATAGGAGAAAGAACTTTTCAACAGATGATTTACTAGGCACAACTGTTTGAGGGGTGTCATTGGAGTTGCCCTCTGCCCTGGGCATGGATACCCTTCGCAGGATTAATAACAATTTGGTTATTGAAACTTTTTAGACAATGCACCTATGATGATTGTCAGGCTGCCTTCCATTTCTGGGATTGTCTTCACAGTTGGGCATGACATATTGTGTAGCAGTCAATGATGGTGGTGATGACAAAGGACATTAGGGGCAAGAGAGGATCTTATTTGTTATGGGGTTGCACTCCTGATATCAAAGATAATGGGGCTGACCATGATGACCCTGAGTAAGATCAGTGTCACTTTCACTCTTCCAGTTCCCATCAGCCTCAATAATTGTCAATGATGAGTTCTCCTTTTTAACCACCTAGACAACATTGGGTTAGTTGGAGTGATCAACAATGCAACAGAAGCAAACCTTTTGTAATTGTTCAAAAAATTTCCATACTAACATCTCCTCAAACTGCAGCTCCACCAGTCAGAAACAATAATCAAGCACATCACTTATAATAGTAGTGTCACCAGTCAAAACATCAAAAATAATATCTTGCTCTCCATCAATCATTTCCTGCTCCATGTCTTCTATGTTGGATGGATTCTGTTGAGAGGTTTCAATAGCTTGTAACTCTTTGAGAAACTTATAAAAACAAAAGGGATGGAATTGATGGCTAGAGTAAACATCACCACCTCTGACCAAGTAGCTCATGACCTGTTGGTGAAATATCTTCTGACATCCCATGAGGGAGTTTATGCATTTTGTGACAAGGTTATGATCATGGTAATTATGGAATGATGTGAAATCGTTTCGAAACTTCTGGGCATGGTTCTTCATCACTGCATGTAGAGTTTGAATACCCTAATGGATCTTCAGATTGCTTTTAGTAATATAATCTGTAATATAATAAATGAGAGCTTGGCAGCCAGTTCCAACCCAATATACTTGATGTCCATGTTACTTTGCAGCAAGAATAATACTATGTTATTAAAGTTGTTGATCCAAGGGTGCAGGCAATGCAGCAATATCAACTTGGTTTCCTCATCAAGCTCCATTATTGCATGAGTTGATCTGTTAAGATGCATCTGACAATTATTATCTGACTGTGATTCACCATATTTTAAGTGTTTAAAACAAGTATCATTATGAACATGCCAGTTGCATTTGATAGCAAGGCAATTAACCATCCATTAGAACTTGAGTATGAAAGACTCATCATCCAAATTGACACTGGACAGTTGTGGTTGCAGACGACAGTCATCATTCTCTATTTCCTCAGGTGGTAATTGAGCATCTGCAACATTTAAGGGTATCATTGTACCAGGCAATTTACAGTATATTGTGTCCTCAAGCCAGTGAAATATATTGTCACAGAAGGAAGGATCATCCAGTATCTGATCACACAGTTGCTGTGGCGAAGGATCCTCATTCAGCCATATAAGCATATGATAATGCAGACTGCCTCGACCTTGTGTTTCAACCATCCCATACATTGTACCACCCAAACAAACCCTTGCCCTTTCAGAAATGAACAACAATCCATAAAAATGCTGAAATCATTGCATCAAATGCCCACACAGCATCATTAGGATGATCTGCCACAAATATAGCCTAGTCTTGTCTAGTCAGTGCTTGCCAAGCCCCATCTGTCATACCACCTAACACACCAACAAGGGATTATATGGATTTAGGATCACAAAAAGGGCTGATGTCAACAGTTTCCAGATTAACAACCGGATTTCATTATGACAACACAGTTTATGCCCTGGACTACCCTTAAGATTCTTGGACAATAGCTATAAATGCTGCAACACATTGACTACCCTTTTTTCCTCATTGGACTATGCTCTAGCATTCAGCTCTCTCGTTCACTTGACTGCAAGATTTGTCAAATGGGATTGCAGTTCATCTAGCCAATGAGTTACAATATCATGGTGATTAGAAGTCTTGACCAAAAATAATGACTGTCTGCTGACTGATTGTTTCTGTAAATATTTCAAAACATAAATGGAAATAATGCATCATGGGCAAATGGTGAGCGAAACTGCTGTAGCAAACACTTCACCTGTAATTTGAACAATAAGTGTTGCCTCCTTAAATGCCCTGGATGATGGAAGCCATCTATTTCCCACAGATCCAAGTGGGGGAAAATATAACCAAGGAGACTCAGATGGGAATCACCAATAAACACTGTTTCAGCCTACAAGTTAATAAACCATCAGTGGTCCAATGCATATGTGAGTGTGTGTGCTTTCATTAACTCCCAACTACATGGTGAGTAGTCACCCAGGGTATACCCCACATTATCCATAACAATATCTTCCTGCAACTCCACCCAGTCATTATCCATTTTGTCAGCTGCTTTGTCACCCTCAACATGTTCCACCTCCATACTTTGAAGGACACCAACATCTTCATGTGCCTTTATGATTGCAAAAAGGTCATCTATGTTCCTCTGGCTAAACCAAACACCCACTACCTGATATCAAGCATTGTGCTCACACAGGAAGTTAATCATCACAGCTACTTTGCTTTTCCACACCAGAACAGGTGCACAATTCTTCAATGTTTCTGCTGTCAGTCTATTCCCCCCTCCTGAAAACAAGACACAAACTGTGTCGCAAATATCATCAGCACCAGAAGGCAACACATCATGCAGCACACCCAGATCTTGTGGAAACAATGCCACATTGCCTCTATTGAAGCACTGAGACAACTCCTTGGGAACATATCCACCACAATGACCATGTTAAATAAAATGATGAGTTATGGTGGTGGAGTGGCACCATGAAAAAGCAAGCATTTAAAAAGGGATGCTGACAAGAAAGCATTCAAGACACCTGGAGGCAGCTTTTCCAATCTGTAATACAGATTGTTTGCTAGTGTGAATCTGGGTTGGCATGGGGATGAGAATTGTAATGAGTGTCTACACCTAGCACATGTACAAATCAGTGCAAGTGTTATATCTCCGAAACTCCTATCAACATCTCCAGTCTCCTCCAGTTGCATTCATCCCACCTCCTTTGTCGTCATGTTTGGACATATCTTGGAGTTCATCTGCCCTCCATCTTGAACATCCATAGTAATTAACTATCTTAACTCCAACTATCTACTTTAGTAGTTACACCTCCATTCTCCATGTAAGGGTTCCCAATTGACCCTATTTCACAAGAGTCCTCTGATATTGACCCTATGTGCCTCTATACATAGCCTCTCCAAGTATACTCTGTTCTTTGTTCTCTTTCCAACCTCTGATCTATTCCTTGTAGTAAGATCTTGGTCTTGGTGTGGTCGGTGTCGATGGCAGCATTGAGCTGCTGATGGAGGGTCTCTGCATACTTGGGAAGTTTCATGGCATGCACACAAGAACAGTGTCAAACTCCTCACATTTCTTGCAATGCCCAAAAGTAAGTCTGGATCAGCAGACCTAACCTGCACTTTTCTCAAATTTTGACCCAGTGTGCTAGCTACAAAGGAGCATGTGGCCACACTGGCATTTCAAAAGTTCCATTGCTCACTCTCCAAAATCCTTGAGCATCTGAGATCCTACATGTTGAAACGAAAAGTTTGCATTTCTCTAATGATTACTTTTGGTGCATCATTTTCTTGCTTGGCCCTTACATTGCAGACTATGAGGAACAGATCCTTCTGGCATGCATTATCCACAACTGGTGTCCAAAGTCAGTCACCTTTTCTCTTGCAGTTGTTGGTAGACATGAATACAATGCACACAATCAGATGTATGGTGAAGAACAAAAGGCTCAATGATGATGCACTCTACCATCATGAGAAACATACGGATATCCTTGTGGAAGATCTTGACACAGGCATATTGTGGAATGAATATGATATTGTTGCTGACCTTGTTGTAAGTCTTTTCTTGTAGTATATGAACTATTGACCTTGGTGACCTCTGGCAGTTAGCCATTTACAAATGACTTCCCCCGTGCAGACATTTACAAACTCCTCTCACCCGACCTTCTCCACAAAATCATCAAAGGACCATTTAAAGACCATTTGGTTGACTGAATTGAGAAGTATATCAGTTTGCAGTATGGCAGTGGGTTTGGTCAGGTGATCCTTGACGATATTGATCACAGATGAGCCACACAGCTTACAGTCGGTCTTAGCTGACTCACTCCTTCATCTGAGGTAGAATCACTGCTGCTGCTCCATTTGCAGGACTGCACTGCTTTCCCCAAGGGCATAATTTCAAGCAGTGGACAGGTGATGACTTGAAGGCCTTAATGAAGGCATTGACTGACCTTCCATTCTACACTATCCATGGCAGCTGATGGTCAAATTTTTATAGGTCTACATCACAGCCATTGAGGAACATGTCCCCTCTGAGATGGTGTGCACAATCCAGGCCTTCCTGGAATTTTGCTACCTTGTGCAGCACAACATCATTACAGAACAGACCATTGGCAAAATCCAGGATGCACTTGACTGCTTTTATTAGTACTGTGTAGTCTTTAAGAATGAGGAAGTGGTAACAATGTTCTCACTCCCCCAACAGCATTCAATGAAGCATTACATTGACATAATTTAACTCTTTGGTGCACCTAACAGGCTATGCTCATCAATAACCAAATCAAAACACATCAAGGCTGTCAAAGAACCTTACTGCCGGTCCAACCACAATTAACCACTTGGTCAGATGCTTGTCACAAACCAATACCTCAACAAGCTTGCCATGGCATGAAGTGACTTCACCACCCATGGGATGCTAGATAGACATATTCTGGCTGGTATTCTACAGAGCACGGAAACTCAGGGTACAGGTCAGTGGTCCCCCATGTAACTATGATGGTCATCACTGACATAGATTACATTCAAAAGAGCCAACATCTACAGAGACACCATCCACATCATATGAGGATGATGTCTTTAGCTGTGAGCTAGTGGATATAGACCCAACAGCCATGGAGGCCCACATTCGCCTGACTTGTACCATACATGCGTTATCCAGTTCATATTATGCCAGTTGGTTAAATTTTTCTCATCATTTAGAACATCAACAAGCACACAACATGCTTTAACTTGGAGCAGAGCTTCAGATACCCAACATCACCAGTCTTGTCTCAAGATTTTTATTCAAACAACAACATCCCGACAAGGATACAAGGGAACCATTGGATGGTCCAGAAGCCATCTATCCATGGTATGATGGCAAGGTCAAAGTCTTCAACTCTGCCTCCACTATGTTCTATGCACTCAGTGATGCCAGCAGTATTCATGGAATGCGATGGGAATTCATCCACTCCACTCCACTCTGGCACAATGAAGGAGCACAATTGGATTGTGCATTCATGAATGCGAACTTGAAGATGGCACAAATGAATGGATTGGAGGTTGTATGCATCCTTGGATTCATTTCATTTCATTTTGAAGGTTCCTATTATCCATGTGCAGTGGTACACTGGTATAACCATGTTGGGGGTGAGTCTAATAGTGATACCGGAATGTGGATGGTGCAGCCACAGTTCAAGATGCAGCATCAATACATGGTAAGTATCATTCATGTTGATAGCATCTACTGTGCTGCACACCTTATCCTGGTGCACAGAAAACACTTTGTTCCTTCCTATCTCCAACCACACCATTCATATGATAGTTTTCATCTTTTCCATATTGATAAATTTGCAGATCATCATGCTTTTGAAATTGCTTCATAGGGTAATGCAGTGTATTTAGTCAGAAGTAGTACTTACTACTCTACTTGGTGTTATGTCTGGGCCTGGGCAACATTAGTGACTTATGGCTACTTTTTCGTGACTAGTTGGACCTTGGTGCAATTCAAGTTGCTAACAAGTACATAAGTGTAAATAAGTAATGTGTTAGTTTCCTGATGAGTAGGAACAGTGAGCAACATATCTGTTGGAAATGTAAGTGTTCAAATCCTAAAATGTCATAAAGAGTATTATGTCCACATCTATTAGTCCAATATCCATGCTCAAGGGAAAAAGTATACATTGTCCAAGACAATATCCAATCCATTATATGCAGGAACATCTCCAAACTTCACCAGCAATAACAGCAGCATGACAAGGTGGTCTACTGTCATACTCAACTCCATAAATTCTATGAAGGCAAGCCTCCTGTAGTTCTTGAGACATAGTATGCCTCTTAATCTGCTGTCGAAGCCAGTAAAGTCCAAGATTCACAGATCTCTAGCTCTTGCATTGGTACTAGTTGAAATTGTAGTTCCAGTACTGCTAGGTAGGAGTGGAAGCTAATTGCCTAGTGATACAGTTATACCAGTCAATGGGATCACCAATGTAAATATTCATTGTTAGCATGGTGATTCATAGTAAGAGAAAAAAATATATCAACTCAAATGAAGATATTTCTGAAAGGATGAATGAAGAGTGAAACCAATCCTGCAGCATAGACAGGGATATTGGTCGTGATGAGCATAAGAGCATGTTCCATAAGGACAATTGCTTAAGAGAAACTCTTCCTTCCATATTGCAAGACAAAGGGTGATAGGGATGTGCAGAGATGTCAAGCCTTTAGTCAAGCAGGGCTCATAACCTAATGAAGTGTGCAGTGTAACATTTGCCAATTTATAGTGTCTTTTTCACTTTTTCCTTGAATTGATTCTAACTCAAAACTCATCACATGTTTAGTCACATATTCTATCATGTGACCTTATTATCTCTTATCTTGGCTGTGCACCTCATGGTACACACATTGCATCCTCATGGTCACCTCATGCTTTTCCATTTAACTCACAAATCTCTTATTGTCCAATAGCATTTATAGCATTTATAGCTCTTATTGGCTCTTATCAGAGGTAGTGCTTATCACATAGTCTCATATACTTACCATATAGAATAGCCAATAGCATAGATAACTCAGTAGTACACAGCTTGGTCTGTGCATGATTCCCAGTAGTATATATACCTAGTGTACTTTAGCATAGAGTACTTTAGTTTTGTTCTCCTGATAGTTCCCAACCATAGTCCTGATAGTTTCCCCTCTTTCTAATCAAAGGCTTCTGGCCATTAAACCATAGTCATTGCATAGGAAACATCACTCATTGGTTGTCGTCAATATCACTCATAGTCTGTTGAATGTCTTTAGTCCTTGATTGGATAGTTGGTCATTTTATGT
The DNA here is from genome assembly GCA_038093095.1 of Boletus insuetus. Classification (NCBI taxonomy): domain Eukaryota; kingdom Fungi; phylum Basidiomycota; class Agaricomycetes; order Boletales; family Boletaceae; genus Boletus; species Boletus insuetus. The sequence goes on from JBBPRQ010000227.1 coordinate 29,357, forward strand.
GGTACTCTGTTTTCACCCCTACTACTGAGGGTAGTAGGTGTTACAAGAAAAATATGTGATGAAGGAAAGGTAGTATGGTTTAGTGGGAGATACTCACTAAGATGGAGGGAGTGAGTGATGGTAGTCTTGAAGAGTGTCTAGTATCAAGTGTCCAATGCAGAACAAGGTTGATTCCTTAAAGGATAGATAAAAGACTAAGAAGAGCAACAAGGGGGGCTCTCCTTTATATATATGCTGGAATTGTTTGTCCATGTATGTACTCTGCTATAGGGCAGGTAAAGATATAAGATAGATATGAGTTATATGTCCTGACTAATGCCAAGAATATTGGTAAGCAGTATCTCTAGCCAATAGCAATAATGGCTTGTATCTATATGATGATATAGATATATAACGAGTCAAATGTGATAGTGTAATTGAACCTACAGTCCGAACTGACTGACATTATCAGTCTAGAATCTAAGTTTGAAATAGAAGATCAGAACTCGAATACTCAGATTCAACTGTAGTTGCTGTGGTTATTCTATGTCACTGATCGCTGTGGTTATTCCACATTACTATGGTTGCTGTGGTTGCATTTTAATTACTTCTTTTGTTGTAGATAGTTTACTGGTTGCAATGCATGAGTGTTTTGATTCAGACATTGAGTGAGTGTACTGGACAAAAAAATAGGCTACTGTACAGTGCTATATTGAAATGGTTCACTGTACAACACTGTGCAGCATTACTTCATTGCTGCTTACTGGATAGTGTGAGAATGGACTTCCTTGCTGTACAGTACTGTACAGTGGTCACATTTTCATGTGTCACTGTATAGCACTTATGAGGCATGGCAACCATTAGTTTATATTTGTCCCAAGCTAATGGCTATGCTGTCACTGTATAGTAAGAGCACAGCATACTGTGACTGTACTGTGATGGCACAGAACTGTACACAAGGGGATCTGCCTGTAGTGGCTGTGGTGGCTGGACTAGCCTGAGATTAACTATCCAGTGCTGGCCAACAATGAAGAGAATTGCTGATGTTTGCACTTGAGTTCTAACACTTTTCATAGTTCGCTTGGCACATCCCTGACTCCCTTGACACTTTCCAACACTCCCGTCATGTTCACTTCAGCTTCCATGGACTCTGTCTCAAAGCTCACAAATGCTTCTCTCTCCCCCTTGAGCTTGACTTTCAGGGGTTTATTCACATGGTTCACGGCTTCGTCGGTGGTTTAGGTGGGACTGGGGATCTGTCGGGTGAGTCTTCAACTCCCATTTCGAGATGCTGATCATTTTCTTCGTCAGCTATGGTTAGTTGCATGCATGCCTGCACACACACTCTCTGTGGGCTGGAACTAGGGCTTTTAGGCCAAGCTGGGCCTCACAACACTAGATATGTGTAGTGGTTTTCTCATTCATTCATTAGCTTGTCTTGCTATGCCACTATTGTGGGTACTACATAGTGGTTGTTGTGAATGATAGACTATATAGTCAGTCTATTACTTCTGGTTGCTATGTAGTGTGATGTAGTAGGAGTGTGTACAAGCAGCACTATAGAGTGCAATGTAGTAGGCATATATGTACAAGCAGTGCTACAGAGTGCAATGTAGCACTACATAGAAACTGTGGTACTACAGCCATAATCTTTTTTTCCAGATGGCCCCACTAAGGCAAACAATTGTAGGTAAGAAGATTGTCTGCCACATCAGCAGTGATTGAGAATGTGATACACAGAGGAGAATCATGGCACATACTTTGGAACTTTGCATCATTCTTGCTGGCACAACAATTGAACAGGCCTGTGGCAATATGTGGCATGATGGGTGCAACTCCTATCTATGAAAATTGCTAAGACAGCTGACTAAGATGGTACATTATGACTTACACAGAGCGCCAACAACCATTTGAGTAACCATTTCCAAGCAAGTTAACATAGATGACTCCTGGTAATGACGACATTGGATTCAGACCATTTGCATGGTCTACAAATGCATAAGCAATAGACTTGAACATATAAATGGGCCCTTGGGTGCATACACAGTGGTTGATTATTCAAGTGGCAGGGAAGGGTATATCGAAATGGGAAGAATAGAATGCAACCCAAACATTGATAGCATCAGCACAAACACTGTGGGAAACTCACAGAGACTAGTTCCAGGGAGGGATAGACTTGAGTGTAGGGAGAAGGCTAGAGTAAAAATGTAGACTCAGTCACAGTAGATGGAAGAAGAGAACAGAGATGTTTGGTTATTGATACAGACTATAAAGCCTGATTTATATACATGTAAGATATGTTTGTACTTGTGTACTCCTATACTATATATAGTAAATAGAAAGTCATACCATGGAACATTATGGAACAACAGAGAATAATGTGTCAGCTAATCTGACATATGTCAAGACATGATGACTGATACATCAGCTGGTCTCACTAATAATCAGTAATCATCAACATGTCACATCATAAATAAGAGTCTAGACCATTGATAAGAAAGATAAGAGAAAGGGTAGACCAGAATCTATGATTCTCAACAGGGTAATCACTAGCATCTATTTGGCATTCAGTCTTGTAGTCATGGAATCTACACAATTGACCTCTTTGCCCTAATTGGTGATGATTGGGAATTGGGAATGGAAGGAAGCTATTTAAACCTATATACAACTTTATCATGTGCATGGCACATTATTATGAGAGATTACAAGGATAGCCTGTAGTGATGTGCAGGGCTTAGGTCCATCAAAATCAATGATCAAAGCCTTTGTTAAGAACTCAGGTCAGGCCAGGCTCAGGCTCAGGCCTGAGCCCAGGTCAGTCTGCTAAGTCTAGTACCAAGATGTCATAGTCAAATTCAAACAAGTCTACCAGTAGTGCCACCATCACAATACAGTATTCTCACCATCATCATCAACCTCATCTGCTCCTGGAAACTCTGAGTCCAAGTCCAGCACCACAATATTCCAGCCTTCTTTGTTCCTTGTGTCTTCCAACTGTATGGGCTCACCATTGGGCTCACCATTTAGTACTTATCTTTGTGAAGTCTCCTCTTCATCACTGCAATCCTGAATTCTGCCATGATTGTTGGCACCCACCCTGTGTTTGCAGGTGGGTAACAACTCGGACCATGATGGAGGTACTAGTAGGCTTTTGTCTTCCAGTGGGGAGGTGTTGGGTCAATTGGATTGTTGTTGGGTGGAGGAATACTCACCACATGTTGAGCATGTTGGTGAGAGTGAAGCTTGGATGTGGTTGCATTATCTTGATCATGTAGTTTAGCCAACAGCACCCCAGTCCGCTTGGGGCGAGACTCTTCATTTTCCATGCCAAGTGTGTACTAATGGGAATGAATCAGGTGAGAACAAACAAAGTGCTTAATATGGGGCTATATGGCTGGTGGCTACCATAAACTCAATAATAAACTATATAGTAGCAAGCCTGGGCTTGGCCCAGGGCCCAAGGTTGACAAACATGGAAGCCCAAGCCCGGAGCCTGATGGAGCCTTGAGAGAGGGCTGGGTCAAGCTCAGGCTTCAGGGGCTGGATCAGGCCAGGTTCAGGGCTTGAGCCTGAGCCTTGCACATCAATAAGTTAGTGGTGAACACCAGGGGAGGAAACTTACTCAATGCTTCAATTGGATGTTTCGGTTGGTATTTAGTTTGTTTAAGTGTTTTATGTGTTTTATGTGTGGATGAGTATTTCATGTTGTCAATGGGTATTTCGTGTATTTCGCTTATTTGCCATATGGGATTCCTTTTTTATCATGTGCACATGAGATGGCCAGTCAGTTCTTGTTACAACTTACCTTGGCATCACCCAATTGGCAATGCTTGTTTCTTTTCTTTGTTCTCCCTTGAAACCTATGCCTTTGTCCTTTATCTTAGAAACTCCTCCCTTTCCTCCTCGTCCTCATTCTTTGAACTCTCCATCTAGTCTTCTTGTCTTCGCTAGGACCTTATACCACTATTTGGGTTCTCCCAAGTCTTCTTGTCTTCAGCAAAGGGATTAGTGTGCATCCTTGGCTACCTTTCTGAAGATCTGGACCTTTTTTCCCTGGATCTGGACCTGGACCTGGACTTGGACTTGGATCTGGACCTACCTGGACCTTTCTCCCTACCTGGACTTTCTTTATCTGGATCTTGCTATATCTTAAATTCTCTAATCATTGAGTTAAAATATAAGTATCTCTGAATTCTATATTGATATACTATATGAACTTTCTATTAGGTCCACTTCCTCCACTTCTCCCCAATGTGCTCAATGTGCTGCTCACCAGGCTGAATGTGATCAATGTCAGCTTGGTTCTCCTCCATCCCATTGTCACCCCAATCCTGCTATGCAATCTCCATCTCAGTCAAATGTACCTGTGCCTATTGGTTTGATAGTGAGTCTATATTATCCTACTATAATCATTCAAAATGCTAAGTATGGATTTGAGATTCATCCTTCTGTTTCTGTTCATCAATATTCTGATATTCCCAGACATCAAATTGCACATCATGATATGCAATGCATGTATAGGGACAGAATGTCTCCCCCACCCTTCCAATACTTCCACCCTTTCCTCAACCACCTGTACAACCACTCTATCAACCATTTGTACCACCCCCTCCATAGCCTTATCTTTCTCAAATGGGTGCTTGGGTGGATTACAATGCTCACCTGTTGGATGGGTTTAATCAGACTCATCAGAGAAGGTGCAATAGAAGACAAAATTGCTTCTCTGCTATTTATCCTGATCCTGGTCCTGCTCACCCTCTTCCACAAAATCCACAAAATTACCAGCATGTTATCAATTTGCAACATAAGATGGAGGACCAGAGATATTAGCAAGAATAGGAGCATTCCCATTTCCTGAGATTGCAACAGCTATAACAACAACAGCAGCAGCAGCAAGAGCAAGAGCATCATCACCAAATGCAATTACAGCATGAACTATTGCTAAGGCAGGAAAGGGAACATCAAAGGCTTTTGGAGCTCCAGCAGGAGGTATTACAACAACAAGAGGCATTGTGGAGAGAACAGTTACATCAGCAAAGACTGCTTCAGGTGCAGCAAGAGATATTGCAGAGAGAGGAGTTACATCATCAAAGACTTCTTCAGGAGCAGCAAGATGCACAACAGAAAGAGTATTTGTATCATCAAAGAATTCTTTAGAAGCAGCAAGAGGCACAGCAGAGAGAGGAGTTATATCATCAAAGACTTCTTCAGGTGCAGCAAGAGGTACTACAGCAACAGGAATTGCAGAGATGGCAGCTACATCATCAGAGACTTCTTCAGGAGCAATTACATATAGTACAACAACAACAACAGAAGCATGACCACCAAGAGCAGCTTGCAGTTCAACAAGTCCAACAGCTTTCTCAGGCTTTACTCTCACAGGCTTTGAGAGACTATAGTCAGCACTCAGCAGAACAATATGAACAAGATCAGGCCAGACAACAGCAATCATCTGGTCATGATATAGATCAAGATTTCCCAGATCTAGATGCTCCTGGTGGACCTCCTTCAGTCAGATCCTTTGTATCTAGACATTCACCACCAAATTTCAATCTCAACCCTGATCTGGATACTGATGACTCTAGCTCTAGCTCTGACTCAAGCTCTAACTCTGGCTCTGACTTCAGCTCTGGCTCTGATGGCAGCTCTCATCACTCCAATGATGCTCAACCACCCTATCGTATTTCTTCTGGTAGAAGACCATATGCTAAGCCTCTTGATCTTCACTCTTTGGATACCATGAATATCCAGTGCCCTAATTGCCATGCTCTTCACTTCATTTTAAAAAAGCTTACCAACTCTGATGTTCATAGTCTTTGCTTTGGCATCTGCTGTCTTTAGGGTCAAGTTCAGCTTCCTCCCATTCAATAGTGGCCATGTGTTCGTTTGATGATCCTCAATATTGTAGGCAGTTCAAGAAGAAAAATTTCCAGTATAATAGCACTCTGGCATTTACTTCTGTGGGTGTTGACATGGACAATCAAGCCATTCAAGGTTCTGGTCCCTCATCATTTTGCATTCATGGTACACTCCATCATCTCATGGATGCTCTTATTCCACCCAATAATCACCAGCCCTCCTTTGCTCAGCTCTACATCTATGATCCAGAGAAGGCAACCAATAGGCATGTCCAACACAACCCTCAACTGGAACCTGTGATCTTGCTGAATTTTCATACCACTTTTAGAGACATCAATTCCTATGCTCCACTCTACAAGCAGGCCTATAAAATCATGAGGGTGAGTCCAAGTCTATAATCTCTTTTCAATCATATAAACTCATGATTGGTAGGCCAAGCCTCCAGAGGAACATGACAATATAAGAATGAAACTTCATCTGCAACAGAGCAATGAACCTGGAAGATATAATCTGCCTACTGTGGATGAGATAGCTGCAATAGTTCCTGGTGATGGCTCTCAGAATGTTAGAGTAGATTGTGTTGTCCTTTGTCTTTAAGGTGGTGGCCTACATCATATCAGCAACCTCAATCCATTCTATCTTTCTCTACACTATGTTCTCTTCTTTCCACATGGACAAGAAGGCTGGCATTTGGGAATTTCATTGTAGGATGTATGTAATGGCCATTCCAATCGCTCCAAGGAGGTCACCCAGCTCTTCTGGTATGCTTATAGGCTTCATGTGCGTCCACAGGAGATAGAGCCATCCAATCTCTTCAAGGGTAGTAGACTCTTCCAGCAGTTGATTTGTGATGCTTGGGCTTCCATTGATCAGTGTAACCTTACTTGGGCTGCCAACAACCAGACAACACTCAGAGCTGATCTCTATCAAGGATTGCAAGACCACATGGCTCATGATGGTGTTCAAAATATGGCACAGATTGGATGTGTTATTCTTCCCTCTACTCACAAGGGTGGTCCTCACTATATGCAACAGCTCCTTCAGAACTCTCTGGCAATCTGTTGTGAATACAAAAAGCCTGATCTGTTTCTCACTATGATTGTCAATGGAAGCTGGCCAGAGATCACTCAGAATTTACTTTCAGATTGGTTTTCTCCCTTATTCTATCTGACCACAATCTGATTACAAAGTATTACAATAGGTCAGAGTGCTGTGGATAGGCCTCATCTGGTCACAAGAGTTTTCCATAGCAAACAGCAAGCCTTGCTTAGAAAGATTTGTGATGGCTACTTTGGCCAGGTGGCTGGCTTTGTCTACACCATTGAATACCAAAAGCGTGGTCTCCCTCACATGCATCTCTTGATCTTCTTGGAGAAGCAAGACAAGATTCATGTTGTGGAACAAGTTAATGCCATCATCTCTGCCCAGATTCCAGATCCCCAGATCCACCCCCAACTTTATGCTGCCATCACCAGATCTATGCTTCATGGTCCTTGCACTCCTCAGAGATGTTTTGAGAACAATGTCTGCAAAAAGCACTTTCCAAAGCTCTTCTCTGCCCACACCATCATCAAGAAGGATGGCTATTCTAACTATGCTTGCCCTGATAATGGCAGGACTATTCAAAAGAGGGAGGACATCTTTGACAACAGACATGTGATACCTCATCCCAGAGAGTTAGTGGTGCAATTTGACTGTCACATTAATATAAAAGTCTGTGGCTCTATTAAGGCTATCAGGTACATTCACAAGTACATATACAAGAGCCCATATCGTGCCATCATTCAAACAGAAGGTCATGATGAGATTTGCTCCTACCTTGATGCCAAATATATTTCCTCCACTCAAGTCTGCCATAACATTCTTGAATTCTCCATGCACATGGAGTGGCCTGCTATTTATCATCTCTTAGTTCATCTTTCAGAGCAGCAAAATGTTGTGTTACATGCTGAAGCCAACTTGGAAGAGTTGGTCAACAATGTTAAGGACACTCAACACCTTGGATGGTTCAAGGCAAACCAGGATCCTGTTCTCATTGCTGCTGGAGTACATGACTATTGCTACCAAGACTTTCCCAAGTGATTTGTTTGGAACAGGCAACATGCTGTATGGACAGTTTGTCAAAGATACAAGGCCATTGGATGCATGTATTCCATCCCTATCACTACTGGTGAGGCATTCTACTTGCGTACTTTACTCACTGTGGTCAAAGGTAAGATTGCTTATAATGTACAGATACATCAGGACTGATTACTTCTCTCTATAGGTGCTACTTCCTATGAAGATCTTTATACTGTCAATGGTCGTCTCCATGATTCCTTTAAAGAGGGCTATTGTACACATGGACTTCTGCAGAATGACAGGAAATGGTTGTTGTCTTTACAGGAAGCTGCTCACTTTAACATAGGCTATCAGTTGCACCATTTGTTTGTCATCATTCTGGTCCATTGCTCTTCTGTGGACCCTAATCGCTTGTAGGAGGCATCCAAGAACAATTTTGTGATGATCTACACCATTATCTCATTTACACCCTTCACATTCCTAAGCCTACCCAGGATCAAGTCTATGATTATGGCTTGCATCTTATAGCCCAATGCCTCAGGAGACATGGAAAGAGCTTGCAGGACTATCCATCCATGCCTAGACCACAGGGCAACTGGGACCATCAGCAGGGAAACCAGCTCATCAATGAGCAGTGAGCATATGACAGACAGAAGCAGCAAGTATTTGTGGACAGAGACCTTCCTACTTTGAATGCTGAACAGAGGACTCTCTACAATGCAGTCATGGCCAGTGTCATCAATTCCAATAGATCCATGTTTTTCCTTCACAGTGGTGGTGGATGTGGCAAAACCTATCTGGCCAAGCTTATTTCTGCTTCTGTTCATGCAAGAGGAGAAATTGTCCTTTGTGTTGCATCTACTGGTCTGGCCTCCCTTTTTTTTGCCTGGAGGTTGTACTACCCATTTATGCTTCAAGATTTCCATTCCCTACCATGAACAAAGTACCTGCAACATCAAAAAAGATGACCTCAATCATCAGCTCCTTCAGCAGACATCTCTTATCATCTGGAATGAAGCAGGCTCTCAGCATCATCATGTGGTGGAGTCTGTGGATTGTACTCTGCATGATCTCCTCAATAGAAACCAACCATTTGGAGGTCTCACTATCCTGTTTGATGGAGACTTTAGACAAATTCTTCCTGTCATCCACCATGGCTCAAGAGAACAGATTGTTCCTACCACTCTTACCCACTCTAATCTTTGGGCAAGCATGTCTATCCACTATCTTCTTCAAAACATGCATCTTGGACAAGATCCTAAATCTGATGACTGGGCACAGCAACTTCTTTACATTGGTATTACTGATGGAGATATAAGCCTTCCTGATCACATGTGCTGTGGTGATCACATGGAATCTCTCATCAATGCCATTTACTCTCAGCTCCCCACCAGAGTCTAGAATCAACCCCTTTCTGATCAGTACTTCTTGGATCACACTATTCTTGCTCCCAGAAATGTCCAGATCCATGAGATCAACTCCACCATCCTCAACTCTGTTGTACCTCAGGAGAAGATGACCTATCTCAGTGCAGACTCTGTTACTGATAGAGAGAATATGACTATGTCCAGCCTGAAGTCCTGCATACATTCAACCCTTCTGGATTTCCCCTTCACCAGCTAGAGCTCAAGAATGGTGTCCCACTCATGTTGTTGTGTAATCTGGATTCCATTCATGGTCTCTACAATAGTACTCGCTTGAGGCTCATCAGGTCTACTAGGCATATCCTGGAGTGTCATGTGTTAGGTGGGGCTAACAATGACAATGTGGTCTTCATCCCTCAAATGGCCCTTGATAGTGGTTTGGAGGATTCCCCTGTTCCCATTCGTCGCTTGCAATTTCCTGTCCATCTAACCTATGCAATGACCATCAACAAGTCTCAAGGTCAAACACTCAACCATGTTGGTCTCAACTTGAGTTCACCTATTTTCTCTCATGGTCAACTCTATGTGGCCCTTTCATGTTGTACCCATCCTAGAAACATCAAAGTTCTCTTTCTCCATGATCCAAACAATCAAGTACATACTAAAGTCTGAAATGTAGTTTGAAATGAAGTATTTAGAAACTTGGAAATATGATTTGTACTACAGTTTTGTAATCACATTATTATTTAAACAGTACCTGGAATGAGAGTGTCTAATAATCTACTACATAACAAACTTTATAATACTTGAAAAATTCTGATGAGTTGTGCCAAAGGCACAACCAGCACAAGAAATTCAGATTGATTGTGCCAAAGGCACAACCAACATAAGAAATTGAGATGATTTGTGCTAAAGGCACAAACTACCCAGGTGAAACGACCTAGTCTATAAGTTAGTGGTGAACATCAGGGGAGGAAACTTACTCAATGCTTCAATCAGGTGTTTTGGTTGGTATTCAGTTTGTTTAAGTGTTTCATATGTTTCATGTGTGGATGAGTATTTCAAATATTTCACTGATTTGCCATGTGGGATTCCTTTTTGGTTGTGTGTGCATGAGACAGTGCAGTCAGTTCTCTGTTAATAGGCACACTCACCACCCATCAGTCACTGTCAGTCATGCTACACCACAATTTATACATGATGTGGGATACACTATATGGGATACAAAATGCAGGATGCACAACATGGGATGTAGGATGCTTGATATGGGACTCAAGATGGAGAACTCAAGACAGGCCAACATCAAAAATTGAGATTCATTTGTGCCAAAGGCACAAACTTCCTGGATGAACAACCTAGTCTAAAAAGTGAATGTGCGATGGAGGAGGTTGAAACTTGGTGATGCCTATTGTAGGACATGTTGGCTATGTCATTTGCCATCGTCAACTTTGAAAAACCACATGGCTAGCCAAACCCAATTTAGTGCACTATAGCAAACTTGACCAAATAAATGTCCATGCACACACATTAGCCACTCAAGGACAGATGCATCAAGGACAATAACATGGCATGGACAATGACATGGCAGGAACAACACACCAAGGACAACAATGTGGATGCTGTGCCATAACCACCACCATCACCATGCTCCCACATTAATTATGATGATGCCGCCATGCCATCACCACCACTACCACTGCGTCTGCACATCAACAATGACGGCACCACTGGTACCACTGAAACAACAACAACAACAATGATGTGCCAACACCACCACCACCATTGCACTGGCACATTGTAGGGAAGCTACATTCCCTAACCTCGTATGACCCCACCTAGCCTCCCCATCATTCAACCTCAGTTCCCTACTCTTCATCTTCTATGAGGAATTGAAGTCCAAGGTTATAACGCAAGTCTGAAGTCATGTCCTTTGTCTGTGTCCATCTGAATGGCATCGGGTGTTCTTTGTGTGGTTTGTAATCATCTATTTGTGTATTAAAATCTAATCACAGGTTCATTTCATGGGTGTTGTCATTTACAACAATGATTTCATGTTTGTTCCTGAGCACATTGTCCTTGGACTTGATATTTGACTTGTTACAGGGACTTAGTCAGCACTCATGATGTCCCCTATCCAATGTTTGTTTCATCTCTTTTATTTACTTTGTCCTTAGTTACCATTAAGTCTGGAGTATGCTCTTGGACTATAAATATCTGTATTTGGATATCTGAATACATCTTTTGCCCAGTTGGTGTTGATCATCTCTTTTTCATCCACATCGTCCCAATACAAAGTCTGGTGCCTATTGCACAACTTCCCATTGCTCTCACTTACCTCTCACATGCTAAATGCTATATCCCTTTATAAACCAAAGCTCAGGTGTTTCATGGGTGTCCTTACACTCCTTACCTTCAATTATCCGAAATTCTGGATTTCGTCTGGGAGACTTGGACTTCATTTCTGTATCCTCTTGCTCTTCAACTCACAATTGAATCCTTTTAGGGTTGAACATATCACACCCTTAGACCTTTATCTTTTGCTAGGGACCTGCTTGGTAGTAGTACCATGACTTGGCTGGGTTCCATTCTACTCCGTTATTTCCGACTATGAGTAATATTTGGTTCCTAGAGCAGAACTACACCAGACATTGAGCTGTCAGTTAAAACAGCTTAGCTGCAAAGAGCTGGATATTGAGGTGTCAGCAATATTTAAATAATGGCAGCACAAGTCAGTCTAAGCCAACTCAAGCTGATTCCAGGCACAAAGTACAATCTAAAAAATATATGAAGAAAGTACCAGTACTACCAGACACCATACAAACTAGCATCATAGTGGCAACAATGACAAGGAATAATGATAACTGTGTGCCACGTTGTAGATAACAAGGGGTTGCTGGCAACCTTCCTGGACTATGCCAAGCAGGTTCCTAGCAAAAGGTAAAGATCTAAGGATGCAATATGTTCAACCCTAAAGGGTTTCAATCATGAGTTGAAGAGCAAGAGGACACAGAAATGAAGTCCAATTCTCCCAGATGAAGTCCAGAATTTCAGATAGTCAAAGGTAAGAAGTGTAAGGACAACCAAGAAACACCTGAGCTTTGGTTCATAAGGAGATATAGTGTTGAGCATGCAAGAAGCAAGTGAGAACGATGGCAAGTCGTGCAACAGGCACTGGACTTTGTATTAGGGTAATGTGGACAAAAAAAGAGATGATCAACACCAACTGGGTGAAAGATGTATTCAGATATCCAAATACAGATATTTATGGTCCAAGAGCATACTCCAGACTTAATGGTAACCAAGGACAAAGTAAATAAAAGAGATGAAACAAACATTGGGTAGGGGACATCATGCATGCTGACTAAGTCCATGGACTCATCGTTGTAAATGACAATGCCCATGAAACAAATTTGTGATTAGATTTCAAAACATGAATAGATGATTACAAACCACACAATGAACACCTAACACAATTCGAATGGACACAAACAAAGGACATGGCTTCAGACTTGCGTTATAACTTCAGACTTTGATCAGACTAAGGATGAACGCTTCAGACTTCGATTCCTCATAAGGGATGAAGAGTGGGGAACTGAGGATGAATGATGGGGAGGCAAAAGGAGGTCATATGAGGTTAGGAAATGTAGCTTCCCTACATCCGCGGGGGACTTAGATACTGACTGTCCCCAGTCAGTGAGTCACATGGTTGTGAGAACCACCTTGTGAAATGCAACTTGTCGATGTGGACATTTGCAGAGTTCAGACCATGAATCAGATAAATAGGGCCATATGACGTGCCTCGCTTTTTTCCTTTCAATTACTACCATCTCCATCTACCATCGACATCATGTCAAGCACGCTCAGCAAGCTACTTGCGATTGCTGTGCCCAACCCAGATGCTGAGAAGAAGGAAGTGGCCCAGACCATGTACAAGAGCACGTCTGGCCACATCGTTGACTTGGCAAAATGCACGCCAGACAACTGTCCAGATCTCAAAGAGGAGCAGGGGATGTGGATTGTGTAGTGGAAGGATGCATTGGTGAGTACCCGCAGTCCTCATGTGCGATGAAATGACTGAAAATCACCCAGGAACTACTGATGGCGATGAGTCTGGCCTTGACAGAGGTTGGGCTTGTGCTCACCCTCAATGACAACGTGTGCAGGACCGTCAGAGAGGGTGACAAGTGGTCAAATGTGTGGAGTGCACACCTCGATGTGACAAAGGAAGCGGCCAAGGCTAACGAGGTCGACGCCTCGCAAACCGAGGCAGGACCATCTCAAACCGAGGCAGGACCCTCACAAGTCAAAGAGGAGACAGCACAAGACAAGCCCAGGCACTCCACGATGGCAGCAACAACAACAACAATGACAACAACAATGACAATGACAATGACAATGACAATGAAGGCTCCTTGCACCACCCCATCTGAGTTGGAGTCTGGAGGAGTAAAGCAACAGATGGAGGTAGTGATACCTCCTCGCAAGGTAAGTCCGTAGGTAGCATATGAAGTCTGAATGCTAACACAGGTGACAGCAAGTGCAGCGAGTGAAGGAGGAAGAACCCGTCGAAAGGGATGAGGACAGTGTGGAGGGTGAGCAAGATGAGGGTGAGGAACGGCACATGTTCCTGTGTGAGTCATGTGCCAGGAAGAGGCAGCCCTGTATAGGGCACCCTTCTTTGGCATGCAGGGCTTGCGCGGGTTCACACATTCGCTGTTCCTTGTCCGTGAGCAAGGGCAAGGTGAAGATGAAGGGGCTGTCGATGATGATGATGATGAAGACCAAGGGGCCATTGCCCTCCATTAAGGTGGCAGCAGGTAAGTTCAAATTTGTGCATATGAAATCCGATAGCTAATGTGAGTACAGTCCAGTGCCTGTGACGACCCTTGAGTCTTCAATGTAACGACCCTTGTTCCAGCTATACCTTACGAAGGAACTTGGTGTCGAGTCTAGTAGGATATGTGATCCTAGACAACAGAGGATGTAGACAATCAAGTAAGAGGAGAGAACAGAAGTGAATAAGACTAAGGTCTGTACTACTATGAGTACGACTATATATACTATGAGAGACCGTGCACAGACCAAGCTATGCTAAGGGCTATACTGACCATAAGTAGTTAATAATGTGTCCACTGGGTACCATGAGGCGATAAGGGAGATAAGAGATATTTATGCTATAGGCTCTAGATAAGAGCGGTTATTACTATTGGCTGATAAGGGAAAGTGAGTCAAGAGGAAAAGCATGAGGTGATGATAAGAATGCTATGTGGTCGCCATGAGGTGCATAGCCAAGATAAGAGATAAGATCATGTGACTAGATCATGTGACATAGGTCATGTGATTGCTGTTGAGCAATATGTTAATATATGTTCGGTATTTCTGTAATAGATTAGCAAAGATTAGGAAAGTGAAGTGTAGTAAAATTTCAAGTAGTGTCGGCATTTGGGGCCACTATAAGGGCGCTATAAGGGTGAGCGTTACAGTGCCCTATTCATGCCAAACTGCATCGTCAGGCCTCACCCGAGGTCCTGACGTTGTCAGAAGAGGAGGAGGAGGAGGAGAGGCCCAAGAAGGGAAAAGGCAAGGCAAAGGCAAGTGGATTGAATGGCGGGGATGTGAAGGCAGTAGTGAGTGAGGTCATTAGCATGCTGATGGACCTGCAAGAGCAAGGGCTGGGTCTGCAAAAGAAGCAGAATGTGGTGGAGAGCGAGATGGAGAAGTGGTCACAAGAGGTGAAGAGCATGGAGCGTCATCTCCACTCTCTTAAGGACAAGATGTGAATAGTGTAGTCGTCTCCTGTAAAGTAGCTATGCCTGTAAAATAAACTGTGTACGCCGTCCCAACAAAGTCCAAAAGAGAGAAATGAAGTCCGATATGGATGCAAAGTCCTGTGCAATGTCCAAGTCCAATGTCCAAGTCCGAATCTCATCATGGTGTCTATACATGAGAGAATGTGAAGTAAGTATAAAGAGTCAATATTGAAAGGAAGAGAGAGAGATAGTTTGTGAAGTCCTGTGAGCGTCCACTCAACTTGTGTTCATCATACTTCCTTTTTGTGCCTGTTCTTCATTGTCCCAAAGGTGTACCTGGTATGAAGAACCAACACTTCGGACTTGCCTAGTGATGGTCCTGGACGTACCAGACTTCGAAAGAAAGCATGTAAAGAGTGTGGCATCCTTCACGCAGTAGAAGGTAAAGGTGGTTGTGCAATGTGGCTTTATAAGATGCTACCACCACCACCACACCTCCACATCAACGATGATGATGGCACAGTGGCACCATCCATGCCACTGAAACAAAGATGATGACAACACCATGTCAACGCCACCATTGCTGTGCCCTCACATCAATGATGATGATGATAATGTCATGTCACCACTACCACCACTGCACCCTCATGTCAACAACGATGACTTCATGTCACCACCACCACCACCACACCCTCATGTTGACAATGATGACTTTGTGTCACCACAACCACCACCACCACCACCACATCCTCATGTTGACAATTGTAAAGGGTTAGAGGATATTGAAAGTAAACAAGTGAGTTTGTTCTTTGTGTTTTTGTTAGTATAGTAATTGTCTATATTGTGAGAGTGACATTTTTCTATTGTGTTTGGACTTTGTGACTTTGTTTGATAGAGTCACCGGACTAAACCTGGGATGGGAAAGAGGTCCTCGGACTAAAGCCAAGGTTGAACAGATATCTCCAGACTAAACCTGGAATGAGAAATGAGACGTATCGTAAGATGGCTTTGTTGTTTTAGTCAAGATCGAATGATTCCGTGTCTTCTTCATCTGGCTCAACTACACCTTCTCCTACAAGTTTGTCCAATTCTTCTTCATCAAGTCCGGTAAGATCTGTGATAGAGGTAGTGGTCTCGGATCGAGGATAATAAGAAAGCAATTGAGGGGCTGCATAACAAAGTTTGGAAACAGAACTGTGTAACTCAGCCAGCAGGTAGGATCCTCCAGTAGTATGTTGAATGACTAACATTGGACCTAAGTATCTAGGCTTCGTTTTTTGATTAAGTTCCTTTTTGATTCATGAGTTTAGGACTAGGACTAGACTTCTGGATTTGAAATCAAAGTCCTTGATCCAATTTTTGAACTCAGTGATAAATTATTTGATGGACGCGAATCTGGACTCGAGGACTTGCTTCTGTATAGATGCAAGATCCTCTTGACGCTTCTGGAGTTGTCGGGCTCTCCAGGCGACAAGTCCAGTTGTGGAGGATGGATCTATATCAGGAGGGGGAATGAGAAAAGTAGCTTC